>CAUYLG010036649.1:0-16476 GCA_963573385.1 Cacajao melanocephalus | reverse complement strand
GATCCCTTCCTGACACCTTACACTAAAATTAACTCCAGATGGATTAAAGACTTAAATATAAGACCTAACACCATAAAAACCCTAGAAGAAAACCTAGGCAAAACCATTCAGGACATAGGCATAGGCAAGGACTTCATGACTAAAACACCAAAAGCATTGGCAACAAAAGCCAAAATAGACAAATGAGACCTAATTAAACTCCAGAGCTTCTGTATGCAAAAGAAACAATCATTAAAGTGAACCGGCAACCAACAGAATTGGAAAAAAATTTTGCCATCTATCCATCTGACAAAGGGCTAATATCCAGAATCTACAAAGAACTAAAACAGATTTACAAGAAAAAAGCAAATAAACCCATCCAAAAGTGGGAGAAGGATATGAACAGACACTTTTCAGAAGAAGACATATATGAGACCAACATACATATGAAAAACTCATCATCACTGATTATTAGAGAAATGCGAATCAAAACCTCATTGAGATACTACCTCACACCAGTTTGAATGTTAATCATTAAGAAATCTGGAGACAACTGATGCTGGCGAGAATGTGGAGAAACAGGAACACTTTTACACTGTTGGTGGGAGTGTAAACTAGTTCAACTATTGTGGAAGACAGTGTGGCGCTTCCTCGAGGACCTAGAAATAGAAATTTCATTTGACCCAGCAATCCCATTACTAGGTATATACCCAAAGGATTATAAATCATTCTATTATAAAGACACATGCACATGTATGTTCATAGTGGCACTGTTTTCAATAGCAAAGACCTGGAACCAACCCAAATGCCCATTGATGATAGACTGGACAAGGAAAACGTGGCACATATACACCATGGAATACTTTGCAGCCATCAAAAATGTTGAGTTTGTGTCCTTTGTAGGGACATGGATGAATCTGGAAACATCATTGTCAGCAAACTGATACAAGAACAGAAAATCAAACACTGCATGTTCTCACTCATAGGTGGGTGTTGAACAATGAGAACACATGGACATAGGGAGGGGAGCATCACACTATGGGGTCTGTTGGGGGGCCAAGTGAGGGACAGTGAGGGGGTGGGGAGGTTGGGGAGAGATAGCATGGGGAGAAATGCCAGATGTAAGTGACGGGGCAATGGAGGCAGCAAACCTCATTGCCATGTGTGTACCTATGCAATAATCCTACATGATCTGCACATGTACCCCAGAACCTAAAGTAAAATTAAAAAAATTACTACTGTGGTTAAGGCATCTTGACTTATGAAAGCTGTTTGTTCTATATCAAAGACAGTGGTACTTATTAGTAAATGACTTATGAGACAGCTACAAGTGCAACTTACCCTATCCATTCTGCACAGCCATCCAGCTTCCTAGACCAAGAATATCTAAGGATGCCACAATCTGAGAGTTATCAAAGTCTATGTGAAAATCCCATCAACATCATTTAGAGCTCTTTTGGATTCAAATAAACCAAAACCCTAACACCAACTGATGTAAACAACAAAAGCATGTATTAGCTCAGGCAAGTGAAATGTGCAAAGATAAACAATATGTTAGAAAGTGTTTTTGTTGTTTCAGGATAATAGATTAGTATTTCTAAGCACATCAGCCACATGGAAACAGCAAGATCATGCACAAAGATCAACTCTGTTAGCTTAATTCAAGAAGGAAAATAGGAACCCCCCAGAAACATGAAGGACACTCTAGATCCTTGCAAGGAGAATGCCAGCAAACAACCCTCATGATGGCATCAGGAGGGTAAAAGTGAGTGAATCTCCTATACACGAGAGAAGTAGAGAGCCTCCCTCTGTGACTCACATTTCCACTGGGAATCTAAGAAAGCCAGGCAGAGGAAGAGCACTTTTTTTCTCCCAAGCCCCAGAGCTAACTTAGGGAGAGGCTTGGAGATGCTGTTAAGGAAAGACAATGGGAAAAGCCGAACACATTGCTTTTCTCAGATCTGGCAATTTTTCCAGATCTGGGAATAGAACAGGGCACCATTTTTAACCCAGGTGTAAAGTCAGCCATTCTTGAACACTTAATGGTGTGGCTATACAGGCATTTTAGTTTTGGGCCAGAGATTGGAGCACCAGCTCTGGAGTAGGGTGAGGGCCTAGACAGCCAGAACGGTGGAAAACACCTCAGCAGTAGATGCTAATGTTGTGTTCTCTGCTGTCGCAAGCCTGGAATGAGAAGAGAGCTGCTACAGCTGCAGTTTCTCCTGGACAGAGAAACTTAAAGCCTGGGCCAGCTTGGTGACTTGAAACCTATCTGTGTGTACCATGGCTGGGAACCCACTCTTCTTCCCTGAGATCAGGGTGCAACAGGGCTCTCTCTGGTTCACCCTTTCACTCTCAGGTGGAAATCCAGGCATTTAGAGTACCCATTTCCTGGTCTAGCAGCCTGAGCAGCCCCTCACTCCCTAGACATAGATTATGGTGCAGTGAAGCCCTTTCCATTCCATGGCCAAGAAAATCTTCAGGCATTTGGAGCACCAGCTCATTTGAATCAGCAGCCTGAGCTGCCCCACCATTCCTGTGCAGAGATCCTGGTGCAGGAGTAAGGGGACCTCTCTGCTACATGCTTAAGCAGATCCCCAAGCATTCAGAGTGCCTGCTTGCCTGGTTCAGCAGCCTGAGTCACCCCACCTCTTCCATGAATAGATCTTGATGTGGGGTGGGATGGAGGGGGGTGCTCTCCACTTCATGCCCAAGCAGATCTCCAGATATTTGGGCATTTTCTTACCTAGATCAGCATCCTGACCCACCCAACCCTTCCTGTGTATTGATCCTGGTGCATAGAGGCCATTTCTCCTTCACATCCAGCGAGATCTCCAAGAATTCAGAGCACTCCCCAATCTGGTTCAGTAGCCTCAGGCATCCCAACCTCCCTAGACATAGGTTATAGTGCAGTGAGCCCCTCTCTTCTCCATGCCCAGGCAGCTCTCCAGGTATTCAGAGCACCAGCTTGTCCAGATCAGCAGCTTGAGCCACTCCACGCTTCCTATGCAAAGATCCTGGTGTTGGGGCAGAGACGCCTCTCAGCTATATTTCCAAACAGATCTCCAGGCATTGTAAATACCTGCTTGACTGGTTCAGCAGCCTGAATTGCCCAATCCTCTTGTGCAGAGATCTTGGTGCAGGGGTAGAGGGTGCCTCCCTGCTCCACGCTCAGGCATCTAAATCACCTATTGTTCTGGATTGGTTTAGGCCAACCCCATACCCAAATAGAAAACTTGGGGCTGGGAATGTTTTCCAGCTCCATGCCTAGAGACACCTCTGGGTAATTGGCGGCCACACAATGAATGCTCCCTTTGCACTGGTGTTTGTGCCAGCCACTGGGGGGCTTGCAAACAGACCTGCTTTGTCTGGCCGTATCCACTGTGGCTCCTGCCACTTTGGGGCTGAGCAGGAACTCAGGCCACTGTGCATTCCATGAATCAGCTCATTACAGGAGGCAGCAGAGAGTTTCTGTCAGTAAACAAGGATCAACTATATACCCAACTGTGCTGGCCAGCTCTTCCCTATAAATTTTATCTACCAACTTGTAGATCGAACTGTGTAGCACAGTGTAAAATCTACTGAAAGAAGTTCATAGGGCTGCAGAAGCAAAGTCAAAAGACCCTGCCAAGCACTCTATACAGTCACATTTCTAGGGAGGGAAGAAAGGAAAGAAAAAAAGCACAATAGTATCATAGGAAAAGAAAGAAAAAAAAATCCTACCTACACAAAAGCAATTTTAAAAATTAGGAATATCAGCATTTCCAGATGAGAAGGAATAGGCAAGAATTCTGGCACCATGATAAATCTGAATGTAGTGCCACCACCAAAGAATTACACTAGCTCTCCAGCAAAGGTTCCTAATGGAAATGGAAACTCAGTCACAATAAATAAGAATTAAAAGCACAAATTGCAAGAAAGCTCAATGAGATCTAACATGAGGCTGAAAAGTTTCAACACAAAGAAACTTCTAAAGCAATCCGAAAAATGAAGGAAGAGATAAACACCTTAAAAAGAAAGGAATCACTTCTGAAATGAGTTTCAGAACACAATAGAAATCTCTATCTATAGATTGGACCAAATAGAAAGAATTTCTCACTTGACCACTGTTCCTTTGAGCTAACCCACTCAGACAAAAACAAAGAAGAGATAATTTTATAAAATAAACAATCTTTAAGAAATATAGGATTATGTAAAGTGACCAAACCTACAAATTACTGGCATTCCTAAGAAAGAAAGAAAATGAGTAAACAATCAGGAAAACATATTTGTGGAAATAATTCAAGAAAATTTGCCAGAGAAGTAGACATCAGATACAAGAAATGGAGAGAACATCTGTGAGATACTATACAAAATAAATATCACAAAGGATATAGTCACCTGACTATTCAAGGTCAACAATAAAGAAAAATCTTAAAGGCGACTAGAAAAACAGGTCAGATCACATGCAAACAGAATCTTATAAGGCTAACAGTGGACTTAGCAGAAACCTTATAAGTCTGGAGATATTGGGGCCCTGTTTTCAGCATTCTTAAAGAAAAAAAATCCAACCAAGAATATCATGTTCTGCCAAACTAAGCTTCATAAGCAAGATACATAAAATATTTTCCAGACAAGCTAGAACTAAGGGAATTTATTACCACTAGAGCAGCCTTACAAGAGATCCTTAAGGAGTTTTAAACATGGAAATGAAAGAATAGCTGTTGCCACAAAAATGCACTTATATACATAGCCCACAGACTCAGGTACAAAGCAACCAGCTAGCAACTTTATGATAGGATCAAAATCTGACATATCAATACTAACCTGGAATGTAAATGGTCTAAATGTCCAACTTAAAAGGTACAGAGTGGCAGGTCAGATTAAAAAACAAAAAAACACCTGTGCTCTGTCTTCTAGAGACTCATCTCACATGTAATAATACCCATAGGCTCAGAGTAAAGGTTTGGAGAAAGATCTACCACAGAAATGGAAAACAAAAAAAAGCAGAGGTTGCTACTCTTATATCAGATAAAACAGACTATAAACCAACTTCAGTAAAAAGGGACAAAGAAGGACATTATGTGATGATAAAGGGTTCAATTCAACCAGAAGGCTTCACTATCCTAAATATATATACACTTAACATTGGAACACCCATATTTATAAAACAAGTACTTCTAGACCTATGAAAACACATAGACATACAGTAACAGTGGTGTATCTCAGAATCTCACTGAGCATTAGACAGATCACTGAGTCAGAAAACAAAGATATTCTGAACTTAAACTCAACACTTAACCAATTGTTCCTAATAAACATCTGCAGACTACTACACTCATGAACTACAGATTATGCATTCTTCCAATGTGTACACATAATATAGTCCAAGATTGACCACATATGCAGCCATAAATCAAATCTCAATAAATTAAAAAAATCTAAATCATACCAATCATACTCTCAGAACACAGTGGAGTAAAAATAGAAATTAATACCAAGAACAGTTCTCAAAACCACATAATTACATGGAAAAAAACAACTTTCTCCCACATGACTTTTAGGTAAACAATACAATTAAAGCGAAAATCAAGCAATTTTTTGAAATAAAATTAAAACAGAGATATGACATTCCAAAATTTTTGGGATAAAGCAAAAAGAGTCAAATTTATAGCACGAAACAAAAGAATCAAGTGCTAAAGTAAAAGAGCAAGTTTATAGCATAAAAGCAAGAGTCAAATTTGTAGCACTAAATGCCTATCTCAAAAAGTTGGAAAGATCTCAAATTAATGACCTAACATTACACTTAGAGGAACTAGGAAAACAAGAACAAACTAACCCCAAAGATAGCAAAATAAAATAAATAATTAAAATCGGAGCAGAGCTGAATGGAATTGAGACCAAAAATCCATACAAAGAATCAATGAAACCAAAAGTTTGATTTTTGAAAGAATATACAAGATTAATGAATTCTAGCTAGATTAGCAAAGAAAAAGAGAAGATTCAATAAGAAAAATAAAAAACAACAAAGGTGACATTATAACCAACCAAACAAAAGTTTCTCTGAGATTATTGTGAACACCTCTATCCACACAAACTAGAAAATCTAGAGGAAATTGATACATTATTGGAAACACTTGAGCTCCCAAGATTGAATCAGGAAGAAATTGAAATTGTGAACAGACCAATATCAAGTCCTGAAATTGAATCAGTAATAAAAAAACTGCCAACAAAAAAGTTTCAGACCAGATGGATTCACAGCCAAATTCTACCAGATGTACAAAGAACTAGTACCAGTTATACTGAAATTATTTCAAAAAATCAAGGAGATGGGACTCATTCCTATCTCACTCTGTGTAGCCAGCATCACCCTAATACCAACACCTAGCAAAGACACAACAAAAAAAGAAAACTAAAAGTCAATATTCCTTATGAACAAAGACAAAAAAATCTTCAACAAAATACTAGCAAACTGAATCCACCAGTACATCATAAAGTTAATTCACAATGATCAAGTTGGCTTCATCCTTGATTATAAGGTTGGTTCAACATAACACAAATCAATAAATGTGACTCACCACATAAACAGAAGTAAAAGCAAAAATCATATGATCATCTCAATGGACACAAAGAAAGCTTTCAATAAAACCCAACATCCTTTCATGATGAAAACCCTCAGGAAACTAAACATCAAAAAACTATATCTTAAAATAATAAAAGCCATCTATGACAAACCCACAACCACATCATACTTCAGAATTGGTCCTAAAGTTTCCAGAATTGTTTTTCTAAGACAATTAAAGACACAAATGGCTATTAAAAACAGAACTGATAGTTCATGGAGTAAACTGTTTACAGAAATGCAAAATTATCTGCATACCCCTAATTAATCACTTATAAGAAGTGAGAAGGCAAGCAACTCTGTATATGATGCTTTTGAACATTTTTGGAAAACAAAAATATAGTGATGTTGGTTGTTGTTTCTAATATTGCTGGACAAAGTGGTGAAAGACAAAAGGGAGTTCAGGGATTCAAATTTCCAGCTCAAGCACTGCACAAATAACCTTAGAACTTCTAGATGTGTCCTGAGGAAAAGCCTTATCTACTGTAGCTGCAGAGCTGAAATTGCAGAAAATGAAACACAACCTCATCCTGCAACTGGATGAGGTTGAAGATGCAAGGTTGAGCTTACAGCCTCACAATGTGTCTGCTGTTAAAGCAAGGGTATTAACTGAGAAAGAATGGGATAATGTAAGTTAGGAGGAGGACATGTGCGAAGACACTGATAAAGCTGGGAGCATTTAGCTTCTAAATTCGGATGAGTCTTCTTTGACACAGCAGTGGCATTCCCCACACCTGGTGGATAGTCCCTCCCCACCCACAGCGGTCTTGGCCTTTTCACCTCCATTTTAGGAAACTAAACCTGCATTGCTTAAGACAATTTTCATAGTTATAGCCACACCTGAAGTAGTTACCATGCAAGACATGCTGATGTTCCCCTGGACCCACTCCCAGCACCTGTTTTTACTTCTAGACTTATAACTAGACTCAAATCCTAGCAGACCCCTAAAGGTAAGGTACAAAGTCCAAAAGAACTACTTGAGCCATTTAATTTACATAAGCAAAAATCCAGGAAACATGTGTGGGAATGGGTATTAATGGTGTGGGATAATTATGGAAAGAATAGAAAGTTTGATCAGGTTGAAAATATTGATGTGGGCTCACTAAGCAGGGAGTCTTAATTTAATGCTGCAGCTCATGAAGTTAGAAAGGCCTCTAGCAGTTTGGTTGGTTGGTTGGCTAAAACATGAATCAAAAGATGTCCCACCATAAGCAAATTAGAAATGCCTGGCATCCTTTGGCTTAATATTAAGGAAGGGATTCAAAGGCTTAAAGAGACTGGAATGTTAGAGTAGATTCATCATTTAATAAATACCTACACTAGGAGAAGCCATAAAACATACCTTTCACCAATACTTTGCAAAATAAATTTGTACAGAAAGCCCCAGCATCCTTGAAGAACACAGCAATCATTCTTTGAAGGCCAGGTGTTTCCATGGGAATCCCAGCTGTTGGATTGGAAAAGCCAAATGCAATGGGAGCAATCTTATCTTGAGGTGGTAGCAGCTAAGTGATAGCACCCAATTGCCAAAGACAAGGTGAGTATGGTTTCTGTAATGGACAACAGAGTCAAAGCAGCAATAGGAGGAGTCTGACTCATTTAGACCTGTGGCATCAGCCAGTTAATCATTGTATTCTTAGAAGTGAAATGGATAGAAAGCCTATTAGGTTCCTACCTGATACATATAAGCAGAAAAGTTTTAGCAAAAGTGAACAAGAATCTAATTTGAATAGTAAAAAACAGAGTCATGCCCCCTGAATTAATTTCCAGACTTGAGGCACTTTACAGACCCAGAAGCCCTTGAATGGAAGGGAGCCTGAGAAAAGAACCCCAGTACACTATCAAAAATGTATATTGTTAGTGTTTTCCCCAGTCTTCTTCCAGGATAATTGTGCATTGGGAAAAATCATCAGACCTTTCAGGGACCACTGGACAGTGGCTCTGTACTGATGCTTATTCCAGAAAACCCAAAACATCTTTGTGACCCTCCAGTCACAGTAGTATTGAGAGGATGTACGTCAGATGATCAATGGAGTTTAAGCTCAGATCTGACTCACGGTGGATTCAGTGAGTCCCCAAACTCATCCTCTGGTTGTTTCACTAGTTTTAGATGCACAGTCGGAATAGACATAGCAACTCATATAATTCCAACACTGGTTCCCTGAACTGTAGAGTGAGAGCTATTATGGTGGAATAGGCCATTAGAAGTGGAAGCCATTAGAACTGCCTCCACCTAGGAAATTAGTAAATCAAAAGCAATGTTGCATTCCTAAAGAAACTGCAGACATTAGTGCCACCATCGAAGACTTGGAAGATGCAGGGATGGTGATTCCCACCACATCTCCTTTCAACTCCCTTTTGTGGCTTGTAGAGAAAACAGACGGATCTTGAGGAATGACAGTGGATTATTGTAAGCTTAACCAAGTAGTGACTCCAATTGGAACTGCTGTACTAGGTATTACGAATAAACAAGATAGTGTTCATTTAAACACATTACATGGATTATGTCAATTTATTCTGACCATAGTCTTATGAGATAAATAGTATTAAAATCCTCACATTGTAAATGTGGGCACTGAGGCTTGACAAGGTTAAGCAATGAGTTATAAATTGCATAAGCAGAGAAGCCAAGACTGAATCTGGCTTTTAAAGTCTGTGATTTTAACACCTATTCTATACTGCCTCTTTTCTGTCCCTAAATATAGCTGAATATTTTAAATATATTTAAATGTATCTGACCTATTTTCTGTTAGAAAATGGACACAACCACATAGTATACAGGATTATTATCCAAAAATCAAATATTGTGGGTTTCTAAACATTAAAAGCCATATCTTGTTTTTTTCTTTCTGTGTACTCCACAATGCAGAAAAGTGCAGGTATGTAGGAGTATTCACAAACATTATTAATGTGCATGCAATGCACAGGTTATAAACATCAAAGTGCAGAACTCGATACAACAGATACTCCACGTGGAACCACCGTTGTCCTCACTTAAAGGGTAAAGACCTATGTTGATGATTCAAATGAGGTTTTGCCTACACCCAGACTGACTGACAACTTTCAAAGCCCATCCTTATTTTTTTCTGCATTGAAGTAACTACAAATGTGATTCTTTCCAACAAGAAGGAAAAAGCTTTTTGTGCTTTCATAACAACTCACTTAAATAATTACCCAAATTAAAAATACCATCAGATTTAAATGGGTGAGGAACTTTCATACCTTTTCCCACGAATATAGATTCAAAAGAGCCAATTAAGATTACTTTTTCCTAGTCCCTAGCAAGCATTTTCTCAAAAGAGTTTGAATTTCTCAAGGGATCAGGAAGAGAGAAAAAAAGGAAGTAAAAAGAGAAATTATTTCTGCTCTTTGGCAGAAATTTAAACAGAAAACCCCCCTTCTCACATTGATCTCCTTTTCTGGAACCTTCTTGATTTTATAAAATGGACTTTAAGAGTCCCTTCTGGTTTTGATATATTTTTCATTCACTAGGAAATAAGGAATAATTGAATAAGCAAGGCCTGGACAAACTTTGAGCTATGCGTAAGTAAGAGCTAAAATAAAGACTGCAAACACTAATAATAGGCCCCCTCGGCTTCATGATTTGCCACCATTTTCCTTCTCCAGTATCTACACCTTTCTGCCCACAAGCCACAAGACTCCACTCTCCTATGCATTTTTTTGTCCTCTAGCTGACAGTACCTTTCTCCTCTTTATCCTCCCAGCCTTCTTGGTCCAAATCAAATTTCACATTTCCTGCTAAGCTGTTTCTATGCCTACCTTTCCCTCAAGGCAGAATCAATCACTCCTAGCTCTGTGATTCTATGGTGAGCTTGTTCATGCTTTTATAACACTTCCACATGTTTTATAATTGGTTACTTACATCTCTGTTTCTTTGGTGTTCCAAACTCTTGTTTTTCTTCAGTCAAAATGTTTATCAGCCCACACTGACTTGGAGACCTTTATAAGGGTTTGGCATTTTGGCACCAACTCTCCTTGTGGAAGGAGCACTATCTACAGCAGTGGTTATCAACCAGGGTGATTTTGCCCCCCAGAGGAAATTTGATAATATCTGGAGACATTTTTTTCTTTTCTTTTCTTTTTAATTGATAAATAATAATTGTATATATTTACGGGATACAATGTGGTATTTCAATACATGTACATATTGTGAAATGAACAAATCAGACAGCTTGATTATCATGACAGGTAGTGCTATCAGCACTTATTAAGCAGAGACCAGGGATATTGTTAAATGTCCTACAATGCACAGGGCAGCCCCCACAGTGAAAAATTATCTAGCCCTAAATATCAGCAGTACCAAGGTTGAGAAATCTCAGTCTGGAGTGAAGACTTGTTCAGGGCCTGTTCAAAGAAATGTAACTCAGACTAACGCCCAATAGCATGTAACTGCTCCAGTAATATTTCAGAGCACACGATTCCATATGTGGCCAATTAAAAGAGTTTTACACAACTACTGGTCAAGATTTCTGTATAAGGTTAAAGCTCATTTGATTAGTCAACAGACCTCCTCAGGTTGCCTCTAGGAGAGTTGGGATGGGATCTATAGAAACTAACTTAAACCTCAGAAACTTAATTTCCAGGTTCTTTTCACTGATTCATGGAAATGGTCAGCTCTTGGCATTCATTTCTTTATTGATTCATGATAATTTCATTCATGAACTTTTTATTTCTCCATGACTTTTTATGAGTTCCATTGTTGGCTTCCCTAAATTTGGCTCTCTTAGAGGATGGCTTAGGGACTTAGTCGTTCTCCTTGATATAATATCATTGGGAAAATTGACTCACTCCATTTCAGAACTCTGTATAAAAAATTTTAAAAAGTGGTCTTCTGTTGAATAAGAAAATTTTCAAATTTTGATATACCTTTCCATGGGAAATAAGCAAAGAGATCATTAAGTATTAAATAATTAAATATTGGGTCCTCAGGTGCACTAGCCACATTTCAAATGCATATTAATCACATGTGATAAGCAGCTAGTATGGTAGACAGCACAAATATAAACTGTCCCATCACTGAAGAAAGTTCTATTCAACAGTGCTGCTTAGGCACTTTCATAGGAACTTTTATCTTTCTTCAACATTTGTCACAATGGTCAATTTGCATTTATTTCTGATCTTCCCCACTAGACTCCAACCTCCTTAAGGGCATGACCCGTAATAATGTTCTTTCACTATTCCTGGCAGATAATTGTTACTTAATAATCATATATTGACAAAATGAATGATCAATAATCAAAACATGGTTTTTTAAAGAGCTTTGATTGAGAAAGAATTCATATACCATATAGTTTACCCATTTAAAGTGTGCACATAAATAGTTTTTAATACAGTCTCAGAGTCATACAACCAATTTTATTTAATTTTAGGACATTTTTATCCCCCCAAAAGAAAACCTTGGGCTCATTAGCAGTCACTCCTGATTCTTTTTACCTACCCCACTACAGCCCCACATATCTCATCCCAGGCAACCACCAATCTACTTTCCGTGTCTACAGATTTGCCTATTCTTGCCCTTACATAAAATAAAATCATATAATCTGTGGTATTTCATGACTGAATTCTTTTACTTAGCATAATATTTTCAAGGGTCATCCATCTTATGGCATCTATCAGAGCATCATTCCTTCCTATTGTCAAATAATATTCCGTTGCATGACTATATCACATTTTATTCATTCATTCCTCGGTTGATGGACATTTGGGTTGTACTTTTTGGCTATTATGAATAATGCTGCGATGAACATTTGTGTACATGTTTTTGTGTGCACATATATTTTCATTTTGAGTGGTATGTATTTAGGTGTGGCATTGCTGGAACAAACAGCTATTCTGAGTTTAACATTTTGATAAACTCACAACCCATTTTCATATCAGATGCATCACTTTTTATATATACATGGGTTCTAATTTCTCTGCATCCTCGCTAATGCTGGGATCCTTATTATTGCCTGTCATTTTGATTCTAGTCACCTAAATGGGGATGAAGTCTTCCTTGTGAAGACTATTGATGTGAGGCATCTTTTCACATGCTATCAGTCATTTGTGTATCTTCATTAGAGAAATGTGTATTCAAAATTGTTGCCCATATTTTATTTAGATTGCCTGTTGTTAAGTTATAAGATCCCTGTAGATAAAGATACAAGTTATAAGATGCTTGTATCTTTATGTATTCCAGGTAAAGTCTGTTATCACATACATGATTTGTAATTTTTCCCATTCTATGGATTATTGTAATAGTCTCTTAATTTATTCTTTTACATGCAAAAGTATTTAATTTTAATTCAGTCCAACTTATCTATTTTCTTATTGCTTATACTTTAGGTTTTAAATGTAAGGAACCATTTTCTAGCTCCAAGATCATGAAGATTTACTTCTGTATTTTCTTCTTAGAGTTGTATAAGCCATTACATTAAGGTCTGTAATCCATTTTGAGTTAATTTTTTTACATCGTGTAAAGTAGGGGTCCAATTCATTATTTTGCATATGTCTATCCAGTTGCTTCGGCACTATTTTTTTAGCAGACAATTCATTGCACAATAGATTGTCTTGGCACTCTTGTCAAAAATCACTTGACATTAAGTTAAGGGTTTATCTGTGCATTCTCAAATCTGTTCCATGGATCTTTATGTCTATCCTTATGCCAATATCACATTGTCTTGATAACTGTAGATTTGTGGTTAAGTTTTGAAATGAGAATTTTGAGTTTTCCTACTTTTTTTTTTTCAAGATTGTTTTGATTATTCTGGGTCCCTTGAATTTTCACATAAATTTTTTCAGTTGCTACACACACACACATACACACAATCATCTGTGATGTTTAATAGGACTTGCATTGAATGTGTAAATCAAGTTAAAGAGTATTGCCATTTTTATAATACTAAGTGCTCTGGCCCATGGATATGGAATGTTTCTCCAGTTATTAGATCTTGTCTTTTTTTTAGTGATGTTTTGTAGTTTTCTGTGTACAAGTCTTGCATTTCTTTTGTTAATTTAATCCTAAGTACTTTATTCTTTTTTGTTAATGTTCATCCTAAGCATTTCACTCCTTTTGATGTTAAGGAGTTGTTTTCAATTTTCATTTTTGGATTATTAATTGCTAGTGTTTAGAAATGCAATAGATTTTTATATATTAATCTTGTTATAATCTTGACAAAGTACTAACTGTTTAGCTATAATAGATTAGATTTAATTTTTAGAATTTTTCTGTATACAAGATCACGTCATATGCACATAGAGGTCATTTTATTTTTACTAGGTAACATAGATGACTTTTATTTCTTTTTCTTACCTAATTGCATTGGCTAGAACTTTTAGTACAATGTTGAATAGAAATGATGAAAGTAGACATGTCCGTCTTGTTCTGAATTTTAAGGGGAAAAGTATCCAGTCTTTCACTATTAAGTGTAATGTTAGCTGTAGGTTTTTTATAAATGCCCTTCATGAGATTGAGGAAGTTCCTTCTTTTACTAATTTGTTAACTGTATTTATCATGAAAAGATATAGTATTGTGTGAAAAGATCTTTTTTCTGTTTCAATTGAGACAATCATGGTTTTTTTTTTTTTGTCCTCAATTCTATTTATGTAGTATATTACATTGATTTTCACATGTTAAACTAAGCTTGCATTCTGGAATAAGTCCTATTTGACCATAATGTATGACCATTTTTATGTGTTGCTGGATTTGATTTGCTAGTCTTGTTGAGAATTTTAGCATTTATACTGATAATAATATTGATGTATAGTTTTCTTTTCTTGCAATGTCTTGTCTGATTTTGATATCTGGATAATATTCTTATCATAGAATGAATTAGGAAGTGTTCCCTCTTCTATTTTTGAAGGATTAGTAAAAGATTGGTAGTAATTGCTCTTTACATGTTTGGTGAAATTCACCAGTGAAGCCCTTTGACCTTGAGCTCTTCTGCATAAAAAGTTTTACAGTCACTAATTTAACTTTTTTACTTGTTATATGTGTAATCAGTTTGTCTTATTTTTTATAAGTTCATTTTGGTAATTTGCGTCTTTCTAGAAATGTATCCATTTTATATAATTTATCTAATTAGTTTGTCTACAATGGCTTATAATATTTTCTTATACTCAAAAAAGTCTGTAAGGTCAGTAGTAATATCTCTTTTTTATTTCTGATTTTAGTAGTTTGAGTCTTCTCTGTTTATCATGATTAATCTAGCTGAAGATTTTTCAACTCTGTTCAACTTTTCAAAGAACCAATTTCTGGTTTCATTGTTTCTCTATCGCTATTCTCTTCTCTGTTTCATTAATTCCCACTCTGTTCATTATTTTTTCTTCCATCTTCTGGTCATAGATTTATTTTACTTTTCTTTTACTAGTTTCTTAAAGCAGAAGATTTGGTTATTAATTTGAGATCTCTCTCCTTTTTCTATATAGATGTTTACAGCTATAAATTTCCCTTGAAATACTACTTTTTCGGCATGCCTTAAGTTTTGACATGCCACATCTACCTCAAAATACTTTCTAGTTTCTTTTGTAAATTTCTCTTGGACCAGTTGTTCATTTAGTAGTGTGTTGTTTTATTTCCACATACTTGTCAGTGTCCCAGATTTCCTTCTGTTACTGATTTCTAATTTCATTTATTGTGGTCAGAGAGAACATGTTATTTTATTTCAATTCTTGTAAATTTATTTAGGCTTGTTTTGTGATCTAGAACATAGTCTATCTTAGAAAATGTTTTGTGTGTGCTTGAAGAAAATCTATATTCTACTGCTATTGAATGGAGTGATATAGAAATGTCTGTTAAGTCTAGTTGGTTCACACCGTTGTTCAAGTCTTCCACTTCCTTGTTAATCTGTCTGTTTGTTCTATCCATTATTGAAATCAGGTATTGAAATCTCTAACTACTATTGTTTAATTGTATATTTCTTTTTTTAATTTTTGTTAATTTTTGATTTGAGTTTTAGGGACTTTGTTGTTAGCCCATGTATGTTTATATTTGTCATATCTTTCTAATAAGTTTATTATTTTATTCTTACAAAATATTCCTCTTAGCTCATGACATTTTTCTATTAGCTTTTTTACATTTGAAAAAAAATTGTCTGATATTAATGTAGCTGTTTGGTAGAAAAACCCCTACCTCTCCCCTCCCCCTTGATCTCCACATCCGGGAGACCGCCTACAGGCCTCAGTCTGCCTGGTAACACCGAGCAACCAATCATGGCCCAGCCTTAGCCCGCCAAAGCTGGGCCAATCCCCATGCAACATGGCTCCAGCCCGCCAAAGCTGAACCAGTCCCCATGCGACACAGCTCCCCTCTCCACCCATCCTGATCATTCACCAACCACTCACCACCACCTCAGTTGCAGGCCTCCCTATCCCTATAAAATCGCCCAGCCCCAGCCGCTGGGTGCAGCTCTCCTTTTCTCCCTCTCTCCGCCTGCTTGAGTTGCCCGTAGATCCCAATAAACCTGGACTCAGCCTTCGGCTCTCAGAGTGTTACTTGGGACTAGACAACTGGGAAAGGACGACAGAAGGGGTCGTACATTTGGGGGGTCGCACAAATGGTGCCGAAACCCGGAGATGAGGGCTGCTGACCCCCAGCGGCCCCCTCCCTCCAGCGACCTCCCTTCCCTTCTTCCAACTCGGCTTCCACGCTCCGAATAAGGTAAGTCCTTTCTCTTACCTACCTTCCCTGTGGTGCGCGTAGCCCCCCCCCCCCAGTTTCCACTCCACGGATCTCTCGCCAAGCGCCGGCCGGCCTGAGTGAGATCCCCCACCCAGGCTCCAGGAGCCTTAGGAGCAGTCAGACAGGGGACGCCTTCTCTGACTCTCCTATCCACACACACCATAGGAACGGTCAGACGGGGGACGCCTTTTCTGACTCTTCCTATACCACTCTCTAG
>CAUYLG010036648.1:0-17106 GCA_963573385.1 Cacajao melanocephalus | reverse complement strand
AAAAAAAAACCAATTTTAAACTGTTAATTTTACAAATTAAAAAAAAAAAAAAAAAAAAAAAAAAAAAAAAAAAAAAAACTGAACCAGAATCTTCTCAGACTCTAGATATAGCTGTAAGATAACACAAAATACAAGGAATAGAATAACAAGCTAAATGGCATAATGAAAGTGATCAGTCACATCTAGAATTTTCTACAGGCTAAATGCTCTAGTACTTCAACAAATAAAAAGGGAATTATATGATAGTTGTATTTTTTCTGTTATTTTCATACCATTTTCCACAGGGGCTGTACTAATTTACATTCCCACCAATGGTGCCCAAGGGTTCTTTTCCTCCATATCCTTGCCAACACTTGTTATGTCTCATCTTTTTGATAAAAGTCATTGTCACAGGTGGTTGTAATTTGCATTTCCCCAATGACTACTGATGCTGAGTGTTTTTCCACAACCTACAATGTGGTATGAATACACAATGGAATACTATTCAGCTTTGAAAAAGAATAAAATCCTATCACTTGGGACAAGGTGGATGAATCTAGAGGACCTTATGCTAAGTGAAACAAGCCAGGAACAGGAAAACAAATGTCACATGATCTAAATTATATATGGAATCTTTAAAAAGTTGAATTCATAGAAGTGGAGTGTAGAATGATGGTCGTCAGAGGCTTGGGGTAGGGAGACTGAGGGAATGGGGAAATACTCACCAAAGGGTACAAAGTTTCAGCTAATGGGAAAAATAAATTTGGAGAGCTGTTGCACAGCAGTATCATTATAGTCAATAGTAATGTATTGTATATTTAAAAACAACTAAAAAATTATATTTCAAATCTATCACCACACAAATGTCAAGTAAGTGAGGTGGTGAATATGTTAATTAGCTTGATGTAATCACTCCACATTGTATACATATATCAAAACATCACATTGCACTCCATAAATGTAATGCAAGTATGATTTGTCAATTTAAAATAACATAAATAAAAATAAATAAATGTTTAGAAAGGGGGAAGGAAACTTATCAACACATGAAAACCAAATGCAATATGTGGACCTTGTTTAGATCCTATACAGTTGCAAAACCATCTGGGAAAAGAATAAGCAAAACTAATCTCTGGTGAAAAAATGAGTGATTAGCTCTAGAAGGGAAGTTAAACCTGTGAAAGGGTATGAGAAGATTTTCTAAGGTAGCGGAAATGTTCTCTATCTTGAGAAGGACATGAATTACAAGAGTGCATGTATTTGTCAAAACTCATTGAAACGTACACTTAGGATTTGTGTGTGTCACTCTTGATCAATTTTACCTTTTAAAAAAGAATGTAAACAAATACTAAACTCTAGTCAATACATTTTCTTTCACAGTGATATGAGTTAACAATTCTAAAACCACTTTCTGTATTTTCTTGGCTTGAGCAAATAAATGAATACATTAAGGATCACAGAGGCCAGCCTTCTCAGTATTAGAGTATGGAGATATCAGATGTGGAAAGGGAACAACTAGAATGCATTGGATTAGGATGGGAGGCATCCGTATCAATGTACAGTTTTAACTAATTTATAGCTTTTACTAATTTATAGTTTTATAAAAGTAAATGCATGTGCACATGTATTTTCTAGCTCTATCCACTGAGACAGCCTAGAAACCATGGTATAACAATAGCAATGAACACACTTGGCACTCAGATTTTGTTCTAAGTACTGTTATTTTTTAAAAAGAATAAGAACTCTGAAAACACTAATTCCAGAGTTGGAACAATGAAAACCTACGCGATCTAGAGCATCTCGTTGATCCAGAAATTAAGGAAGTGCTTAAAGAACAACAGGGACGTAGGAAATGAACATGGGAGCTGGCTGGGAAAACTGGCCAAATCTGGGAAAATTTAAGCATCAAAAATATATAATAATTTATTATCACATATTAAGTAAAACAATCCAGAAGTCCATACTGATATAAATAAATCAATGAATAAATAAAGGGTGAAAGACCCATGTTTACAGAATGCCAAATAATAAAATAGACAATAAATTTAGAGAATCACAATGGATGCTTAAAACTTGTGAAAGTTTGATGAGGAGCAGGATATTTACATAGCCTCCAAAGCTCCCCACTAATTACTTATACTTAACTATACAATAAAGAAACCTGGAGACAACACCATAGCCAAATGATCAAAGTCAACATGACCAGTATTACCTCACAATAGTACGCACAGAGAACAACACAGTATCACGTCTTCGGTATTTCTGTCAAAAGGGCATAACTTAAATCTAAACCATAAGAAAACTTCAGACAAACTCAAATCATGAGGCATTCTACACAATAGCTAGTCTGTACCTTTGAAAAAATGAAAAGGTCAAGAAATGCAAAGGCAAAGGAGCTGTTCCCTATGAAAAACACTAAAGAGACATGACATCCAAATGTATGATTCTGCATTGCATCTGGACTACGGAAAATACATAACTCTGAAAGGAATTTTGGGGGAAACTGCTGAATTTTGAATGTGAACCAGGACAGATAATAGTAATGCAGAAATTCTTGTTCTTGATAATTATACTGTGTTATACAAGAGAATGTCTTTACTTTCAGGAAATATACACTGAAGTGTTTACATTGAACAGGATATGATATCTCCAATGTACTTTCATATCACTCAGGAAAAACATTTATATAAATCATAAATACAGCAAAACGTAAGCATTTGGTGAATTTAGGCAAGGTATATATGAGAGATTCTCGCAACTTTTTGTCAGTTTTATATTTTTTTAAATATCAACCAAAAAAATAATTCTTTAATAAATCAGAGATATGAACATAGACAGTTAGATGATATGAAGCCATTCTTAATAATGGCACGGGAGTTATATTTGTTAAGTCTTTGCTAGAGATACAAATTGAATTATATGTGGGTGATAATATAATATCTGGAATTTGCTTTAAAATAATCCAGTAAGAACAAAAGGTGAGGAATAGATAAAAATTATCTACAAAATGAGGCTAAGGAAACTGCCTCTGTCTGTCTCACGGCCAGGGCTGCCGGGAGGGGCAGTGACTGAGCAGGCAGGGCCTGGCAGGGCCCTCTGGAGCCAGCTGGCTGGCCACTCGCCCACTGAGCCTCCTGTCTTCACAGTCCCCTGTGGTAGGGCTGCAACCTGCAGAACTCACTTTTCTGCTTTTCCCAGTACTTTGGCAGCAACAAACATGCGGATGGGAAGCAGGACAGGGAGCTGGGATAAGCTTGTCTTCATTGCAGAGGAAATAAATCTAACAGATTTTTCTGTCTTAGGAAGACTTAGCCTACTTTCTAAATGAAATCATGAATCTTCTGAGAGTCATTTGCCAGGCTTACGACCTCAGAGGCAGTCCGTGCCTCTCTCTCTCTCTGTTCGCCCCTCAACAGGCTGAATGCCATCTCTGCTTTGTCTATGGATTCATACCTCTATTTCTGGTGGAGCTCACCTGGTGACACACAAGGCTTTTCTTAGTCCTCAGAACAAGAGACAATGAGGCGTCCAATAAAGTGATGGTTGGTGAGCACTGCTCTGAAAGACAAACTCCAGCTTGCCGGGAGGGCTTTTCCACTGGCTTGTGATATGGGAGTAGATCACCTCAGGGACCACCGGCCTTTTGCATGCCTGAATGGACCATACACAGAGAGTTCTGGATATGCACAGCTATGGGGCAAGCCTGGCCCCTGTCAGGTGAGGAAGAGGACCTGAGAAGGCCTTCTTGGGTAAGTTGGTGACAAGATGCTGCACTGCTATGATCCTGTCACTGCCTACCTTTTAGACTGAAGCTAGACCAGCCAAGGATACCAGATGGGGTGGGGAGGGCATTGGGCACCTTTCACTTAGGGTAGAAAGAGTTCCTATCTACAAAAAAGCAACAGAAACACAAAAGCTGTATTCTTGATAACATGAGGATGATCATTTATTAAGGGCTAAAAGTTTGAAGTGCATTATTCACTTAATTCCTTCCGAAAAAAAATGCCGTTTTATATACTTTTGTTGTCTCCATTTTTATGTCATATATTTAAATTATATTATAAAAGTATTTAGATACCTTTATTATCTCCACATGAGAAACCTGAATCTGAAGATCAAGTCGTTTCCTGAGGCCACAAAATAATAAGTGGGAAGTAGAATTTGAACCTAGAACAAGTTCAAGTCTTAAGTTCCTGCTCTTAACTTCAGGGCTATACTGTGATCAACTCACAAAACCCAAACCTCATTGGCAATTCCCTGGGGGACCTCCAACTCCTAGAGTGGAAGACTCAGTCAAAGCAACTCTGGAATTCAGGAGCAAAAATGCAAACCTTGGGCCTGGGGTACAAGGCTGACATCCAGTCACTTAGAACACACCAGGCAAATAGCCAGGGAGGTGGAGGTTAGGTATCTAGCCTCTTCGAAGAGAAATCCAGGGCAGCCATTGAACCAGAAAACTGCTTTTACTAAAGCTAGGGAGAAAAGACTTGGTGGTAAGGCCACTAAATATTAATTAGGAGCCACTCTAAGTGTGGCTGGCTGAATTCAGTTGAAAATGGCGGAGGGGGGTGGTGCGGGGCGGAATAGGGAACAGTCTCTGTGAGCTAAGGCAGCAGTCACAGAAGGCTTCTAGGAGGAGGGAGCCATCCAGCTGACCCCTGATGGCAGGTAGGATAGAACAGGAGGAGAGGAGGAGATGCCTTCAAACGGTCACCAGGATGAAAAGAGCAAAGATGAACCTAGCATTTCTTTCTCTGGACCAGAGTTTCTGGTTTTGCTTCCCTCTTAACAGAGACCTCTGCTGAAGGAGCCCTTTCCAGGGAGCAGCATTTTAAAAGGTACACAACATATAGTCACCATTCTCATCTATTTCCTGTCACTATCCTACGAGAATAAGAAGATGTCATCACCATTTTACAGAGGAGGGATTTTTCTTTCTTTCTTTCTTTCTTTCTTTTTTTTTTTTTTTTTTTTGAGAAGGAGTCTTGCTGTCACCCAGGCTGGAGTGCAGTGACATGATCTTGGCTCACTACAACCTCAGCCTCCCATGTTCAAGTGATTCTCCTATCTCAGCCTCCCAAATAGCTGGGACTACAGGTGCATGCCAGCAAGCCTGGCTAACTCTTGTATTTTTAGTAGACACAGGGTTTCACCATGTTGGCCAGGCTGGTCTCAAACTCCTGACCTCAGGTGATCACCTCAGGTGATCCATCCACCTGCACATGGATACATGTGCAGATCGGCCTCACAAACGCTGGGATTACTGGCATCAGCCACCACACCCAGCCCAGAAGAGGGATTTTAAGCTCAGAGACTTTGCTTAAGGAGAGACAAAGTCAGTTTCAAAGCCAGGTCCCGAGAGACCTTAATCCCTGCCTTCGCAGGCACAGTGGGGAAGAGAAGCCACTTGTTGATGGATTTGAAGAGGCCGACTGTGGCTGCTGCTTGGGAGAAGAGCGCGATTCTAGATGTTGCTGCTGCATCTCATTTTTGTATGTCACCAAGCTAAGGTCAGGATCTCTGGCTGGCAGGTAGGAGCCAGTGTTGGAGAAGGAGGCAGTGACAGAAGGGAATAAACCCAGTCATTCATCATTAATGCCTCCATTCATCCATCTAATGTATATTGAGCATCTACTCTGTGTTTGATTTGTGTTTGATTCCAGTTCCTAGTAGACGCAGTTCCTATGCTCATGAAGTTGTGCGATTTGGAAGAAGTGAGAAGTCTTGATCAAACAATAGCACAAACATAAAATACCCCCTGGAATAAGGACAACTTTAGAAGTACAGGGGGTTATGAGAGTTTTAATACAGATCCTGACCTAATTTGGGAAGTAACAGATGTACTAGGAAGTAACACATAAGCTAAGATCCAAGAGATAAATAGGAACTAAGAGTAGCTTACAGAGACTTCTAGAAAGAGCAGCCCACTGGGGTCAAGACCAGGAGGCAGGAGGCAGTGGTGAGAGGCCAGCTGAGCAGGTAGAGCAGGCTTAGGGGATACTGGGAGGCAGCAGAGCCAGACTGTGGAGGGCCAGGCAGGATGGGACCTTTTTTTTAAATGTTTATTTACTTTTTATTATACTTTAAGTTCTGGGATACATGTGCAGAACATGCAGATTTGTTACATAGGTATACACGTGCCATTGTTCAACTCCCACTTATGAGTGCAAACATGCTGTGTTTAGTTTTCTGTTCCTGTGTTAGTTTACTGAGAATGATGGTTTCCAGCTTCATCCATGTCCCTGCAAAGGACAGAAAACTAACAAACAGAATGGGATCTTTATCTTCAGAGTACGGGAAGCTACCAAAGGGTTTATGTTTGGGGATACTTGATTAGAACTATGTTTTAAAATGTCAGTGTGGCTGCCATGTAGATAATGAATCAAACTGAGACAAAAGGGGAATCAGAAAATAGCTAGAAAACAGTATAACAGAGTAAGTGGAAAGTAAAAGTGACTTCTTGGGTAATGGCCATGGCTGCAGATATTGATGGATTCCAGAATTACAAAGGAAGCATTATCAACATAACATTTTTTTTTTTTTGAGACAGAATTTTGCTCGTTACCCAGGCTGGAGTACAATGGCACAATATCAGTTCACTGCAACCTCTGCCTCCCAGGATCAAGTGATTCTCCTGCCTCAGCCTCCCAAGTAGCTGGGATTACAGGCATACACCACCACATCCAGCTATTTTTTTTTTTTTTTTTTTTAGCAGAGTTGGGGTTTCACCATGTTAGTCAGGCTGGTCTCAAACTCCTGACCTCAGGTGTTCTACCCACCTCAGCCTCCCAAAGTGCTGGGATTATAGGCATGAGCCACCGTGCCCAACCATCAACAGAACATTTCTAAGCAAGGAAGAAAGATCCCACATGACATGCCTCCTGGTCATCCAGCCCTTGACAGGGGCCTTTTGGTGCAGCTTATTCATTTTATGAAAAAGGAAACCATCAACCCAGAGGTGACTTAAGGTTACCCAGCCAAGAAAGGAACCCCGGTCTCCAAACCGGTGAGCAGAGCCTATGCTTCATGGCACATCTCTTCCTGGGAGAGCACCAAGGGTACTGCTACCACAAAATGCCTCTCAGAGCTTAGTTTAGCCTTTCCGTAAAACAAGACCCACATTCTAGCGACATATTTCACACTCTTTTGAAAATTGGTCTTAAACACAGCCCATTCACCAGCAGACCTGGCTTCCCTGAGTCCCTATGTATAGATAATTCAAAAAGCTACTTAGTGCTGCTGCAACAAATTACCATAAGCTTAGTGGTTTTAAACAATGTATGTCTATGCGTTTGCAATCCTGTAGGTCAAAAGTCTGGAATCAGTTTCACTGGACTAAAGTCAAGGTGTTGGCAGGGGTGGTTCCTTATGGAGTCTCCAGAAGAGGATCCATGTTCTTGCTTTTTCCCACTTTTCAAGGTCGCCTACATTCCTTGGTGCATGGCTCCTTCCTCTATCTTCAAAGCCAGCAGCATCACATCTTATTTCCACTGTCACATATTCTTCTGTAGTCAAATCCTTCTCTTCCTCCTCCTTCTAAAGATACTTGTGATTACACTTCCGGCCCACTTGGATAATCCAGGATAATCTCCCCATCTCAAAATCCTGAACTTAATTACAACTGCAAAGTTCCTTTTTGCCAAATAAAGTAACATACATGCCATCTAAGGATTAGGACCTGGATACTTCTCTGGGACATTATTCAGCCTATCATACCTTCTACTTATTCGAACGAGGGACAGACAGGAATTGGAGCCCTTTCAGACAACATGGATAACCACTTTTTTACTCTTAGGGCAACTGGGTTAATATTAAAATTGCTATTCTTACCTCAAGTATAGACAGAACTATAAACTGTGGGGTTTATACCCAGAAGTAGAATTGCTGGATCATATGGTGATTCTATTTTTAATTTCTGAGGAACCTCCATACAGTTTTTCATAGAGGCTGCACCATTTTTCATTCACACCAGCAAAGCATGGGGTTTCAATTTTTTCATACCCTGGCCAACACTTGTTACTGTTTTTTTTAATAATAGCCATCCCAAGGTATGACGTGGTATCTCACCGTGGGTTTTATTTGCATTTCCCTAATGATTGGCAATGTTAAGCATCTTTCATATGCTCATGGGCCATTTGATTATCTTCTTTGGAGGAAATATGTATCCAAGTTCTTTGCCCATTTTTTAATCAGGTTGTCTTTTGCTGTTGTTGTTGACTTGTAAGAGTTATTTATATATTCTGGATATAAATCCCTTATCAGGTATATAATTTGCTAATATTTTCTCTCATTCCACGTATCTTAGTCAGGGTTCTCTTAGAAGGACAAAACTAATAGGATAGATGGGTAGATATAAAGTGGAATTTATTAAGTATTAACTTACAGGATCACAAGGTCCCACAATAGGCTGTCTGCAAGCTAAGGAACAAGGAGAGCCAGTCCAAGTCCCAAAACTGAAGGGCATGGAGTCCGATGTTCGAGGGCAGGAAGCATCCAGCATGGGAAAAAGTAGGCTGGGAGGCTAGGCCTGTTTCTCCTTTTCAGGTTTTTCTGCCTGCTTTATATTCGCTGGTGGCTGATTAGATGGTGCCCATCTGATTAAGGATGGAGCTACCTTCCCCAGCCCACTGACTCAAATGTTAACTTCCTTTGGCAGCACCCTCACAGACACACCCAGGATCAATACCAAATCTTTCAATCCAATCAAGCTGACACTCAGTATTAACCATCATACCATGTATTGTCTTTGCACTCTACTAAAGTCATTTTTTAATATATATTTTTAATTATGAAGGATACATAGTAGTTGTGCATATTTATGGAATATATGTGATATATTGGAACATACAATATAGAATTATCAAACCAGGGTAATTGGAATATCTATCACCTCAAGCAGTTATTTATTTGGGTTAGAAATGTTCTAATTCATTATTTTAGTTATTTTGAAATATACGATAAATTCTTAACTATAGTCACCCTGTTGTATTAGTGAACACTAGATCTTTCTTCTATCTGATTGTATTTTTGTATCCATTAACCATTCCCTGTCTATCTCCCCTCCCCACTACCCTTTCCACTGTCTGATAAGCATCATTCTACTCTTTATCTCCATGAATTCTATTTTTTAGTTTCCACATGAGTGAGAATATACAATATTTGTCTTTCTATGTCTGGCTTATTTCATTTTACACAGTATCCTCTAATTCCATCCATGTTTTTGCAAATAATAAAATTTCATTCTTTTTATGATGTGGTAATATTACATTGTATATTAGTACCACATTTTCTTTTTTCACTCATCTGTTGATGGACACTTAAGTTGATTCCATATCTTGGCTATTGTGAATAGTGCTGCAATAAACATGAGAGTGCAGGTACCTCTTCAACACACTGATTTCTTTTCTTTTGGGTATATAGCCAGCGGTAGTAGCTGTATTTATATCAGACAAAATAGATTTCAAATTGCTGGGTCATACGGGGTAGCTCTATTTTAAGTTTTTTGAAGAATCTCCATATTGTTCTCTATAGTGGCTATACTAATTTACATTCCCACTAACAGCATGAGGATTATCCTTTCTCCAAATCCTCACCAACATTTGTTATTGTCTTTTTACTAAAGCCATTTTAACTGGAGTGAGAAGATATCTCACTGTAGTTTTGATTTGCATTTCTCTGATGATTAGTGAGGTTGAACATTTTTTCATATACCTCTTGTCCATTTGTATGTCTTCTTTTGAGAAATGTCTATGCACATATTTTGCCCATTTTTAATTAAATCATTGGGGGGGGTTCCTATTGTTTGAACTCCTTAGATATTCTGGTTATTAATCCCTTGTCAGATGGGTAGTTGGCAAATATTTGTTCTCGTTCTGTGGGTTGTGTCTTCACTTTGTTCCTTTGCTGTGCAGAAACTTTAGCTGGATGTGATTTCCTTTGTCCATTTTGCCTTTGTGCTTTTTGGTTGCTTGTGCTTTTTGGTCTTACTTAAGAAATCTTTGCCCAGATCAATGTCCTGTAGTGCTTCTACAATGTTTTCTTCTGGTAACTTCATAGTTTCTTGTCTTAAATTTCAGTCTTTAACCCATTTTATTTGATGCTTGCATATCGTAAGGAATAAGGTCTACTTTCATTTTCTACATACGAATATCCAGTTTTCTCAGCACAGTTTATTGAAAATACTGTTCTTTTCTCAATGCATGTTCTTGACTTTTGTCAAAAAATGAGTTGACTATTAATGCATCAACTTATTTCTGGGTTCTGTATTCTGTTCCATCAGTCTTTATGTCTGCTTTTATGCCAGTACCATGCTGTTCCTCTTGTTATTTATTTCTAGTTTTATGCCATTGTCATCAAAAAAATACTTGATATGATTTCAACTTTTTTAAATTTTTTGAAACTTGTGTTTCAGCCTAACATACATGCTGAGGAGAAGAACGTGCATTCTGCAGCTATTGGATGAAATGTTTTGTAAATCTCTATCAGATCCACTGGTTCTGTGGTGCAGATTAAGTCCAATGTTTCTTTGATTTTTCTCTCTAGATAATCTGGCCAATGCTAAAAATGGAGTGTTGAAGTCCTCAGCTATTAGTGTATTGAGGTTTATCTCTCCCTTTAGCTCTAGTAATATTGACTTTATGTACCTGAGTGCTCCAGCATTGGATGCATATGTATTTGTAATTGTTTTATCCTCTTGCTGAATTGACCCTTTTAGCACTATATAATGACCTTCTTTGTCTCCTTTTGTTTTGAAATCTATTTGTTCTGATATAAGCATAGCTACTCCTGCTCTTTTTTGGTTTCCATTTGCATGAAGTATCTTTTTCCATTTCCTTGTTTTCAGTCTATGTGAATCTATAGGTGAAGTGAATTTCTTGCAGGTAGCACATAGTTGGGTCTTGTGGGTTTTCTGTTTGCTTTTGTTTTTTAACCATTAAGTCACTCTATGTCTTTTGACTGGAGAATTTAGTCCATTCACATTTAATGTTCTTATTGATAGGTAAGGACTTACTACTGCAGTGTTCTTATTTCTTTT
Source organism: Cacajao melanocephalus (assembly GCA_963573385.1). Taxonomy (NCBI): domain Eukaryota; kingdom Metazoa; phylum Chordata; class Mammalia; order Primates; family Pitheciidae; genus Cacajao; species Cacajao melanocephalus. Next base: position 6,092 of record CAUYLG010036648.1, on the reverse strand, counting down.
CTGGTTGTCTTCGTCTTCTCTTCTTCATTCCTTCATTCCTTCCTGTCTCCCTTTGTGTAAAAGTTATTTTCTCTGGTGTTGTTTTAATTTCTTGCTTTTTATTTTTTGTATACCTACTGTAAGTTTTTCTTTGTGGTTACCATAAGTCTTGAAAGTAACATCTCATAACTAATTATTTTAAACTGATGACAACTTAGCTCTGATTACAAAGGAAAAAAAAAAAAGCAAAGAGAAAACTAAAAAACTTTATACTTTAACTCCATCTCCTTTGTTTTTTGACTTTATGTTGTCTCTATTTATATCTTTTTATATTGCCTATCTTTAAAAAAATATTGTAGTGATTATTTTTGATGAATTGTCTTTCAGTTTTCCTACTAAAGATATGAGTGGCTTACACTCTGCAATTATAGTGGTAGAGTAGTCTGTATTCTCTGTATACATTTACCAGTGAGTTTTATACCTTCAGATAATTTTTGTTCTTCATTAATGTTCTTCCTTTCAGATTGAAGAATTCATGTTAGCATCCTTGTAAGACAAGTCTGGTTTTGACAAAATCTCTCAGCTTCTGTTTGTCTGTGAAAGTCTTTATTTCTCCTTCATATTTGAAGGATAATTTTATTATATGATGGACACTACAGCTGGCACCACCCTGGGTCACACCTGAAGCTAAGGAGGGACTTCCAGAGCAGCATCAGTACTAAAGCTCATCCAACCGCCTATGGCTGCTACTGCCTGGCTGTTGATGTTTATTCACGGCCCAAAGCCACTGAGTCATCAAGTGCTAAATCCTGCCAGGACTGGGTTCATCCCAACAGGGAAGTAGATTCCCTTCTGGTCTAGGGTGGGTCTGGAAACACTTTCCAGGAGTAAAAGCCTAGAACTGAGAGCTTCAGGGATTTGCCTGGTGCTTCATGTTACTGTGGCTGAGCCTGTACCCAAATTGTAAGACAAAGTCCTCCATACTCTTCCCTCTCCTTTCCCCAAGTGGAAGGAGTATCTCCCCAAGTTGCACCACCTAGATTTGGGGGAGAGTTTATGCAAGCACTATTGTGGCCACCACAGCTGGTGTCCCACTGGGTTATACCCCAAGCACACTGCCACTGAGACCAGGGCTTCACGAGCACTGTCCCATGGACTACAGCCACTACAACCTGACTGCCACTCACATTTATTTAGGGCCCCAGGTCACTTTTGTCAGCTAGTGATTAAGCTGGGCAAGACTCAGTTTTCCCCTACTGGAGCAGAACATATCCCTCTGTCCCAGGACTCATCTAAATGCTCCTTTCATGGGCACTGGTAGATTCTGCCTGGTGTTGTGTTTGGCTGTGACAAGGCAGCCCTGCATTCCAATGGAATGTCTTTCCTTCCCTCCACCAAGCACGTACATTCTTTATCTGAGCTACCTGGGGTTGGGAAGCATTGGTGTAGGCAATTCAAGACTGCCCTTCCTACTCTCTTCAGTCCCTCTTTCGTGTTATTATGCTAAAATCAGATACTGTGATTGCTCATCTGATTTTTTGTTCCTCTGAAGGTGCTCCTTTGCATGTATAGTTGTTCAATTTGGTGTTCCTGCAGGGGATAATTGTTGGAAGGTTCTATTTGACTATCATGTCTTTTAATGCACAAAAGTTTTTAATTTTAAGGTAGTCCAACTGATCTATGTTTTTCTTTGTTACCCGTGCTTTTGATGTCAGATTCAAGAAATCACTGCCAAATCCAGTGCCATTAAGTTTCCCCTATTGTTTTCTACCAGAAGTTTTATAGGCTTAGCCCTTACATTTAGGTATTTCATCCATTTAAAGTAAAGGTCTAATTTCATTCTTCCGTAGGTGGATATCTAGTTTTCTCAACACCAGTTGTTGAAAAGGGTGCCCTTTATCTATTGAATGGTGTTGGCACTTTTGTTAAAAATCGTGTGACTACATACATGAGGACTTATTTCTGAGCTTTCTATTTCATTACATTGTTTTATATGTCTGTCAACAGCACCATTTTTAATAGCCCAAACATCAATCAATAACAGAATTAATACATAAATAGTAAGATAGTAAGACCATTAAATGTTGTACAGCACCTAGAGTAAAAGTTTTACAACTAGTAATAGGAACATGGATGAATTTCACAAGCACATATTAAGCAAAAGAAGGCAGACACAAAAGAGTACTCATTTTATGATTTCGCTTACATAAAATACAAAAGCAGGAAAACTTAATTCATGCTTCTAGAAGTCGGGATGGGGAAGGAAGCAGTAGTGACAGGAAAGGGGGTCAGGCAGGGGCCGGAAGGGCTTCTGAGATGGCAATGCTCCATTTTTTAATTTGAGTGCTGGTTTACTGAGTATGTTCAATTAGTAAAATCCATCAAACTATATAATTATAATTTGTGCATTTTTCTGGATGCATATATGATAAAAAAGATTTTTAATAAACACATACTTTATAGATATAAAGCAAGTGAAACATCATGTTACTACAAAAACCATTATCACAGCTTACAGGTCATCACTATCAGCTGACCTGTTAGAAAGCTCAACCAATCAGGGAGAGATGATCCAAGATGGCCAAATAGGAACAGCTCTAGAGTGAAGTTCCCAGCAAGAACACAGAAGGTGAGTGATCACCGCATTTCCAAACGAATTTTTACTGCCCACAGACCAGGAGATTCCTGGGAGGAAAAGTGTCACGAGTCTCTAGCATGGCTGTTTCAGCCAGCACAGCGGGTCTCCACACAAAAGCTCACACAAATCTGGGCACCGTTTCAACTGGCACCTGGAACACCTGGGAGACAAGAGTCGCCCGTTCAACTGAAACAGAGGGGGCTGAAACAGGGAGCCAGGTGATCTGGCTAGGTGGGTTCCACCCCCACAAAGAACAAAGACCAGCAATCTGAAATGCTCTGGACTGAGAGTTTCACAGCAAGCACAGCTGGACCCAGGACGGTCCAGCTCTATGGAGGGAAGGGTGTCCACCATTACCGAGGCAGTCCGCCATTACCGAGGCAGTCCACCATTACCAAGGCAATCCGCCATTACTGAGACAGTCCACAATTACCGAGGCAGTCCACCATTACAGAGGCAGTCCAACATTACTGAGGCAATCTGCCATTACCAAGGCAGTCTGCCATTACAGACACAGTTTGCCATTACTGAGGCAGACCACCATTACTGAGGCAGTTCTAACTATACCTCTATAAACAAAATCTCAAGGAATTTCACACAGCAGCTGGGCAGAGCCCATGGCAACTCAGCAATACCTCTGCTGGCAGACTGTGACTAGGCTAACTCCTCGCTGGGCAGGACATCTCTGAAAAAAGGCAGCAGCACATCAGGAACTTATAAATAAAGCCCCACCTTCCCAGGACAGAGCATCTGGGAAAAAAAGGCGGTCATGAGTTCCACTGCAGCAGATTTAAACGTACCTGCCCAGCAGCTCTGAATGGAACAAGGGAGCTCACAGCTCAGCACTTGAGGTCCTATAAGGGACAGACCGTCTCCTCAAGCAGCTCCCCAACCTCCATATATCCAAAGAGACACCTCACAAAGGAGAGCTCAGGCTGACATCTGGTCAGTATCCTTCTGGGACAAAGATAACAGAAGAAGAAAGTGGCAGCAACCCTTAGTGTTCTGCAGCTGCTGCAGGTGGTCCCCAGGCAAGCAGGTCTGGAGTCGACCTCCAGCAATCCTACAGCAGAGGGGCTGGACTGTTAGAAGGAAAACTGAAAAACAGAAAGAAATAACTTAATCATCAACAGAAAGGATGTCCGCTCAGAGACCCCATCTGAAAGTCACCAACTACAAAGACCACAGGTAGATAAATCCACAAAGATGGGAAAATACCAGTGCAAAAAGGATGAAAACACCCAAAACCAGAACACCTCTCCTCCTCCAAGGGATCACAACTCCTCACCAGCAAGGGAGCAGGCTGGATGGAGAATGAGTCTGATGAACTGACAGAAGCAGGCTTCAGAAAGTGGGTAATAACAAACTTCTCTGAGCTAAAAGAACATATTCTAACCCAATGCAAAGAAACTAAGAACCTTGAAAAAAGGTTTGATGAAATGCTAATGAGAATAAACAGCTTAGAGAAGAATACAAATGAATTGATGGAGCTGAAAAACACAACACGACAACTTCACGAAGCATACACAAGTTTTAATAGCCAAATCAACCAAGCAGAAGAAAGGACATCAGAGATTGAAGACTAACTCAATGAAATAAAAAGAGAAGGCAAGATTAGAGAAAAAGGAGTAAAAAGAAATGAACAAAGCCTCCAAGAAATATGGGATTATGTGAAAAGACCTAATCTATGTTTGATAGGTGTACCTGAATGTGACATAGAGAATGAATCCAAGCTGGAAAACACTCTTCAGGATGTTATCCAGGAGAACTTTCCCAACCTAGCAAGGCAGGCCAATATTTAAATCCAGGAGATACAGAGAACAGCACAAAGATATTCTTCAAGAAGAGCAACCCCAAGGCATATAATCGTCAGATTCACCAGGGTTGAAATGAAGGAAAAAATGCTAAGGGCAGCCAGAAAGAAAGGTCAGATTACCCACAAAGGGAAGCCCATCAGACTCACAGTAGATCTCTCTGCAGAAACCCTACAAGCCAGAAGAGAGTGGGGACCAATATTCAACATCCTTAAAGAAAAGAACTTTCAACCTAGAATTTCATATCCAGCCAAACTAAGTTTCATAAGCAAAAGAGAAATAAAATCCTTTATGAACAAGCAATTGCTCAGAGATTTCATCACCACCAGGCCTGCCTTACAAGAGCTCCTGAAAGAAACACTAAACATAGAAAGGAACAACCAGTACTAGCCACTCCAAAAATGTACCAAATGGTAAAGAACATCCACACAATGAAGAAACTACCTCAACTAATGGGCAAAACAACCAGCTAGCATCAAAATGGCAGGATCAAATTCACACATAACAACATTACCCTTAAATGTAAATGGGCTAAATGTCCCAATCGAAAGACACAAACTGGCAAACTGGACAAAAAGTCAAAACCCATTGGTGTGCTGTATCCAGGAAACCCATCTGACATGCAAGGATACACATAGGCTCAAAATAAAGGTATGGAGGAAGATTTACCAAGCAAATGGAGAGCAAAAAAAAGCAGGAGTTGCAATCCTAGTCTCTGTTAAAATAGAGTTTAAACCAAAAAGATCAAAAGAGACAAAGAAGAGCATTACTTAATGGTAAAAGGATCAATGCAACAAGAAGAGCTAATGCTTCTAAATATATATGCACTCAATACAAGAGCACCCAGATACATAAAGCAAGTTCTTAACGACCTACAAAGACACTTAGACTCCCACACAATAATAGTGGGAGACCTTAACACACCGCTGTCAATATTAGACAGATCAACAAGACAGGAAATTAACAAGGATATCCAGGACTTGAAATCAGAAAAACACCATCAAAAAATTAATAAATCCAGGAGCTGGTTTTTTGAAAAGATCAACAAAATAGACAGACCACTAGCCAGATTAATAAGAAAGAAAAGAGAGAAGAATCAAATAGAATTAATAAAAAATGATAAAGGGGATATCACCACAGATTCTACAGAAATACAAACTACCATCAGAGATTACTACAAACAACTCTATGCACATAAACCAGTAAACCTGGAAGAAATGGATAAATTCCTGGACACTTGCACCCTCCCAAGCCTAAACCAGGAAGAAGTCGAAACCCTGAATAGACCAATAACAAGAGCTGAAGTTGAGGCAGTAATTAGTAACCTACCAACCAAAAAAAGCCCAGATCCAGACAGGTTCACAGCCGAATTCTACCAGACATACAAAGAGGAGTTGGTACCACTCCATCTCAAACTATTTCAAACAATCCAAAAAGAAGGAATCCTTCCCAAATTATTTTATGAGAGCAACATCATCCTGATACCAAAACCTGACAGAGACTCAACAAGAAAAGAAGACTTCAGGCCAATATCCGTGATGAACATAGATGCAAAAATCTTCAGTAAAATACTGGCAAACCGACTGCAATAGCATATCAAAAAGCTTATCCATCACAATCAAGTAGGCTTCATCCCAGGGTTGCAACTCTGGTTCAACATA
>CAUYLG010036646.1:0-14009 GCA_963573385.1 Cacajao melanocephalus | reverse complement strand
TACTACAACCCAGATGATTTGCAAACTAAGACTTATCTTGACTTCTGTAAGCCACTTAAGTAACAGTCAAAGTGACAATATATCCACAATGTGTCCTCTAGTCCTTGGAATGTCCGGAGACCCGCACCCTCCTCTCTGCCTGGAAGATGATTTATGGAATCCCCTAAATGTTTGAATCCCTTCACCCTCACCCCCGCCCCTCACCCTCATCACCGCCCAGAAAGTGATTTGCAGAATTCACTAGCCCTCGGAATCTCTGAAGCTCCTCACCCCCACCCCCCCCACAAACCCATAACCGGGAGAAAGGTATAAAAGGTATTGACACCCTCCCTCCGGGGCCACGGGTTGGAGAGACGTGAGTCCTCCGTGGTCACTGGCAATAAAGACCCTGCAATTTGGCCTACTTTTGTCTTGGTGTTAACTTTCTATGCTCGGTTCAGTACAACACTTACCAGATGATGGATAAATACCACTGTGCTTGAGCTAGGCTTGGTTATCTATACATTCTTCTAGGCTTCCATATTCAATTAAGAATTATTTACATGATAAAAAGAGTGGTTATTTATTACTTTTAAAACACCACTTGGGTTCTCTGAATAGAATGATTTGCTAAAGATCGCTTTTTCATTTTACAGTACATGTGGAAAGGCCGTAGACATCCAGAATTCTATAATTGTTTCCAGAGGGGTGAATAGGTTCCCCAACATATGAATCACAAGAATCTACTCTTTGCGCAATCAAGATTGTAGGAATGCTATTCTACTTACTATCACAAAGGTTGGAACTTGACAAATGTATATATAATTGCGAAAACACTACTGGGTTAGTTTCCAGAATTTTGTTAAATGAAGATACACCTAAATTGAATGTAGAAATCTCAACGCATTCTCAGTGCTGAAGGCATTTTTGAGCAAATGCTGGAGGAATTATTGAGTGAATAATAACTATATGTATTTCAAAACCAATGCTCAGATGTAGCAAATCAGTCAGTACTATCTAACAAACAGAAGCAAATATAAAAGAAAGATGTCTTCTGACAGTCTTCCCTATAGCACAGAATATAGGAAATGAATTTGGAACTAAATTGGATTTTTTAAATGAGCTAGTTTTCCTCCTTCTCAATGGTAGATTTATATATATAATCAACGAACATCTGTTTCCATTCTTTTACTGTCAACATATGTTTTTATAATTAAAATACGTTATCTGTAGACAATGTGTAGTTGGGTCTCAATTTCTTTTATTCAGTTTAACAATTTCTGCCTTTTATTGAAGTGCTTACCCATTTACATTTAATGTGATTATAGACGCCACCTCTTTCACAGAATCTACTTATTGGATAAATTTGAACATTTTTCATGTTTAACTTTTTAAAATTTGCCAGCCCATTTAGAGTAGGCAGACATCCTAAGGTATGCCACAACAGTGATTTTTTTTGGTCATATATAAGCCATATGTTCATTAAAAGGAAGTCCCTAGAGCGTAATGTTTCATTTCCCTTATGTGTGCAGTTTTGTATTTTATTTTTAGTAAGTTTTATATGACAGTACATCATCCAACCTGACTATATTGAAGTGTTTATTAAAGTCTAGTCCTAAAAGTCACTCAAGTAGAAAAAAAATTTTTTTTCACTAACAAAATGGAAGAAATTGGAGAATAAAGAAATAATGTCTATCGAGTTGCTTGAACCCAAGCTTTCATTTTATGATGCTAATTTTATTATATTGCACAGAAGAAGATTCATCTAATTCAGGAGCAACTTCATGTGTTACATCTGCAGGAGGCACACACTGAGTTATTACAACATTCTCTCTCTCCTGAGAAACAAGGCAAAGACTCCATGAAGAAAAATTTCTCCAGAAAACTGAAACTACAGACTGCATACATGTGAGGATCAGTCAGTCAAAAAGACAGTTACTGAGCACATTGAGGGTTCAACACATTCCTTTAAGTGCCTGATCTCACTTACTTTTGACTTTATCATCTTTCAGAAGGAATTAAAAGCCCTTCTCCCTGACTGATCCTTCTTTAGGCATTAAACAATGATAGACCATATCTTCAAATAGAGTCTAAAGATGATAATTTAGATACATTCCCCTTAACATCACACCCTCCTCAAATCTCTCAGTGACTTCACATCAAGTTTGAATTTATTTATGCATTGTCTTCCAGAAACAGAGACATATAAGTAGCTTTTTCAAATCAGTATTGGGGAAGAGATGATTAGATTAATACAGTCTTCTGGATTTGCCAATCCTATGGAGTTCATCATCACTCGTTACTTCACTCACTTTATTTTGCTCATTCATTTACAAAATAAAATTTTAAGTCACTGAAAAATATACTATATTCCACAGAATAAAATACCCTCTCTGATTTAAAGAGCTCCAATGAAAAACCGTATTTGTAATGTGGTGTAGTAAGTGCTATAATATGGGTATGAATTGAAGCTCAAAATTCATTTTTATCAAAAATAGTGGAGCTTGTCAATCTGCAAATCAAATTAGTTAAAGCTGTATAATAGAGAAAACGTTTCATAACCTCTCTGGCCTTTAGTTGCTCCACCAGTAAGAGACATTTAAATGAGACCACCTGTAAAGCTTAATGTTCTAATTATACTGTTTTATATAGCTTCAATTTTCCTAATAGTTAAAAAATTTGTTTCATGTATAGCTCTAAAAGTATACTTCTCCAATGATAACTTTTCCATCAAAAATGTATCTCCTCTGAATAACCTTGTTAATTTTCTGTCTCGTTACTCTGTCTAATATTGACAGTGGGGTGTTAAACTCTCCCACTATTTATTGTGTGGGAGTCTAAGTCTCTTTGTTAGGTCTCTAAGAACTTGCTTTATGAATCTGGGTGCTCCTGTATTAGGTGCACACGTATTTAGTACAGTTAGCTCTTCTTGTTGCACTGATCCCTTTATCATTATGTAATACACTTGTCTTTTGTGATTTTGGTTGGTTTAAAGTCTGTTTTATCAGAGACTAGGATTGCAACCTCTGCTTTTTGTTTGTTTGTTTGTTTTGTTTTCCATTTGCTTGGTAAATATTCCTTCATCCCTTTATTTTGAGCCTATGTGTGTCTTTGCATGTGAGATGAGTCTCCTGAATACAGCACACTGATGAGTTTTGACTCATTTTCCAACTTGCCAGTCCGTGTCTTTTACTTGGGGCATTTAGCCCATTTACATTTAAGGTTAATATTGTTATGTGTGACTTTGATCCTGCTATTATAATGCTAGCTGGTTATTTTGCCCATTGGTTGATGCAGTTTCTTCAAACTGTCAATGGTCTTTACAATTTGGTATGTTTTTGCAGTGGCTGGTACCAGGTTTTCCTTTCCATATTTAGTGCTTCCTACAGGAGCTCTTGTTAGGCAGTACTGGTGGTGACAAGATCTCTCAGCATTTGCTTGTCTGTAAAGAATTTTTTTGGCTGGATATGAAATTCTAGGTTGAAAATTATTTTCTTTAAGAATGTTGAATATTGGTGCCAGTCTCTTCTGGCTTGTAGGGTTTCTGCAGAGACATCCGCTGTTAGTCTGATGGGCTTCCCTTTGTGGGTAACTTGACCTTTCTCTCTGGCTGCCCTTAACACTTTTTCCTTCATTTCAACCTTGGTTAATCTGACAATTATGTGTCTTGGGGTTGCTCTTCTCAAGGAGTATCTTTGTGGTGTTTTCTATATTTCCTGAATTTTCATGTTGGTCTGTCTTGCTAGGTTGGGGAAGTTCTCCTGGATAACATCTTGAAGACTGTTTTCCAATATGGTTCCATTCTCCCTGTCATTTTCAGGTACACCAATCAAACACAGGTTTGGTCTTTTCAGATAGTCCCATATTTCTTCGAGGCTTTGTTTATTCCTTTTTATTCTTTTTTCTCTATTCTTGTCTTTATGCTTTATTTTATTAAGTTGTTCTTCAATCTCTCATATCCTTTCTTCTGCTTAATTGATTCAGCTACTGATACTTGTATATGCTTCACAAAGTTCTCAGGCTGTGTTTTTCAGCTCCATCAGGTCATTTATGTTCTTCCCTAAACTGGTTATTCTAGTGAGCAATTCCTCTAACCTTTTTTCAAGATTCTTAGCTTCCTTGCATTGGGTTAGAACATGCTCCTTTAGTTTGGAGGAGTCTATTATTACCCACCTTCTGAAGCCTACTTCTGTCAATTCATCAAACTCATTACTGTCCAATTTTGTTCCCTTGCTGGCGAGGAGTTGTGATCCTTTAGAGAAGAAGAGGCTTTCTGGTTTTTGGAATTTTCAGCCTTTTTGCACTGTTTTTTTCCTCATCTTCGTGAATTTATCTACCTTTGGTCTTTGATATTGGAGACCTTCGGATGGTTTTCTGTGTGGATGTCCTTTCTGTTGATGTTGATGCTATTTCCCTTTTTTTTGTTAGTTTTCCTAACAGTTGAGCCCCTCTGCTGCAGGTCTACTGGAGTTTGCTGGAGGTCTACTCCAGACCCTGTTTGCCTGGGTATCACCAGCAGAGGCTGCCAAAGAGCAAAGATTGCTGCCTGTTTCTTCCTCTGTAAGCTTTACCCCTCTGGGACAATGCCCCTCCAGATGCCAGCTGGAGCTCTCCTGTATGCAGTGTCTGTCGACCCCTGCTGGGAAGTGTTTCCCAGACAGGAGGCACGGGGGTCAGAGTCCCACTTGAGGAGGCAGTCTGTCCCTTAGCAGAGCTTGAGCGCCGTGCTGGGAGATTCACTGCTCTCTTCAGAGCCAGCTGGCAGGAACATTTAAGTCTGCTGAAGCTGCACCGATAATATGCCCTGCCCAGAGAGGAAGAATCTAGTGAGGCTGTCTGGCTACAGCAGCTTTGCTGAGCTGTGGTGGGCTCCACTCAGTTTGAACTTCCTGGCAGCTTTGTTTACACTGTGAGGGGAAAACTGCCTACTCAAGCCTCAGTAATGATGGATGCCCCTCCCCCCAACAAGCTGGGGCATCCCAGGTTGACTTCAGATGGCTGTGCTGGTGGCAAGAATTTCAAGAGAATTTCAAGCCAGTGGATCTTAGCTTGCTGGGCTCCATGGAGGTGGGAATCCACTGAGCTTGGCCACTTGGCTCTCCGGCTTCAGCCCCCCTTTTCAGGAGAGTGAATGATTCTGTCTTCCTGGCTTTCCAAATACCACTTGGGTACAAAAAAAAAAAAAAACTCCTGCAGCTAGCTCAGTGTCTGCCCAAAGGCTGACTCAGTTTTGTGCTTGAAAACCAGGGCCCTGGTGGTGTAGGCACCCAAGGTACTCTCCTGGTCTGCAAGTTGCAAAGACTGTAGGAAAAGGGTTGTATCCAGGATGGAATGCACTGTTCCTCACAGCACAGTCCCTCATAACTTCCCCTGGCTAGGGGAGGAAGTTCCCCGACCCTTTTTGCACTTTCCAGGTGAGGCGACACCCCACCCTGCTTTGGCTCAGCCCTTGGCTGCATCCACTATCCAACCAGTCCCAATAAGATGAGCTTGGTACCTCAATTGTGAATGCAGAAATCACCCACCTTCTGCATTGATCTCGCTGGGAGCTGCAGACAGGAGCTGTTCCTATTTGGCCACTCCACCTCCTCTTCCATGCTCATGGACAGGAAGAATCAATATCGTGAAAATGGCCATACTGCCCAAAGTAATTTATAGATTCAATGCTATCCCCATCAAGGTACCATTGACTTTTTCACAGAATTAGAAAAAAACAACTTTAAATTTCTTATGAAACTAAAAAAGACCCCAGATAGCCAAGACAATACTAATCAAAAAGAACAAAGTTGGAGGCCTCACGCTACCTGACTTCAAACTATACTACAAGGCTGCAGTAACTAAAACAGCATGGTACTGGTACCAAAGCATATATATATAGACCAATGGAACAGAACAGAGGCCTCAGAAATAATGCCACACATCTACAACCATCTGATCTTTGACAAACCCGACAAAAACAAGCAATGGGGAAAGAATTCCCTATTTAATAAATGCTGTCAGGAAAACTGGCTAGCCATATGCAGAAAGCAGAAACTGGACCCCTTCCTTACACCTTGTACAAAAATTAACTCAAGATGGATTAAAGACTTAAATGTAAGATCTAAAACCATAAAAACCTTAGAAGAAAACTTAGGCTATACCATTCAGGACACAGGCATAGGCAAGGACTTCATGACTAAAACACCAAAAGCAATGGCAACAAAAGCCAAAATTGACAAATGGGATCTAATTAAATTAAAAAGCTTCTGGACAGCAAAAGAAACTATCATCAGAGTGAACAGGCAACCTACAGATTGGGAGAAAATTTTTGCAATCTATTCATCTGACAAAGGGCTAATGTCAAGAATCTACAAAGAATTTAAACAAATTTACAAGAAAGAAACAACTCCATCAAAACATGGGCAAAGGATATAAACAGACATTTCTCCAAAGAAGACATTTAAGTGGCCACCAAACATGAAAAAACCTCATCAACACTGGTCAGTAGAGAAATACAAATAAAAACCACAATGAGATATCATCTTGTCAGTTAGAACGATGATCATTAAAAAGTCAGGAAACAGCAGATGCTGGAGAGGATGTAGAGAAATAGAATGCTTTTACACTGTTGGTGGGAGTGTAAATTAGTTCAACTGTTGTGGAAGACAGTGTGGTGATTCCTCAAGGTTCTAGAACCAGAAATACCATTTGACCCAGCAATACCATTACTGGGTATATATGCAAAGGATTATAAATCATTCTTACTATAAAGACACATGCACATGTATGTTTATTGCAGTGCTGTTCACAATAGCAAAGATTTGGAACCAACCCAAATGCCCATCAATGATAGACTGTATGAAGAAAATGTGGCACATATACACCATGGAATACTATGCAGCCATAAGGATGAGTTCATGTCCTTTGCAGGTATGTGGGTGAAGCTGGAAACCATCATTCTCAGCAGAAAAACCAAACACTACATGTTCTCACTCACAAGTGGAAGTTGAACAATGAGAACGCATGGACACAGGGACGGGAACATCACACACTGGGGCATGTTGCAGGTGGGAGTCTAGGGGAGGGATAGCATTAGGAGAAATACCTAATGTAGATGATGGGTTGATGGGTGTGGCAAACCACCATGGCATGTGTATACCTATGTAACAAACCTGCATGCTCTGCACATGTATCCCAGAACTTAAAGTATTAAAAAATATTGTCTCCCCAAATTCAATTTCCCCTTCTTCCAGCAAAGTCCATACTCTTATTTAGGCTATATCCCTCTTGCTTCTCAGTCCACCTGAACTGAATGAAGTACATACCCATCTACAGAGCAGAATGGTTAATCTTGACTGGTCCATCAGCACATTACATCCTCTGGGACATGCATACACAGACACAATTCAGGGATTCATACATTACCCAAACAGGCCAATCGGGGGAAACAAAACCCAGTTCTGTGGCTTCTATTTGAGTCGTTGCTGAAGCAGAAATGTTTCTTTTGTTCCTTAGTGACATGGTTCTGAGGATACTGAGTCCTGTAATGGAACTATGCATGGAACTACCCAGATGAGGTGGAGCTGAGGTGGAGTCTTTTTTGATGAGCTCTTTAAACCAGCATTTCTGAAAGAGCTCAACCCCTGGACTTCTCAGATTATATGTACACATATGTATTTTTTAAAAAAACTTAGGCATGTTTGAGATGAGATTTCTGTCTCTAACAACTGAAAGAGCCCTAACTTTCATGAGGTTTACCTATATAGGCATTCTAATTCCAAATCTTCAAATAGCAAAGGCAGTCACACTATCTATGTCTTTCTACCCACCTACCTACCTACTTATCTATCTACTTAACTATTATCTATCTACCTACCTACCTATCATTACCTACCTAATCTATTACCTACCTACCATCTATCTACCTATTATCTACCTACCTACCTTACATCTATCAATCATCTATCTACCCATCCATAGTTATTTATCTATCTGTCACCTATCTACCTGTCAACTATCTATTTGTCTATCTTTCTATCTGATATCCATGGTATACAGGAACAATTATATAAAATTGAATTGAAATTTTGGTCCTTAAGAAAGAATGCTTTCTCCAGATTGATACATCTAATTAGAAAGTTTTGTGTGGAGTATATTTCTCTTCTTTAGATCTTATTTGTTTTCATCTTTACCATATAAAAGAATTATAAACATTTAATAATTAAAATATCTCAGTTCATTTTTAAAGTTAAAGAACAACTGGTGAACCAGAATAACCATATTTTTCTGCTGATTCAAAATTAAGAGTCTTAAGAGTTCTACAAATGTAGACAAAAAACTAAGAATATCTTTAATGAAGTAACTCATTATATGAGTACTATGCTTAATATTATTTTAAATAATATTAATATCATCTAGAAGAGAGGGCAAACAACTACTTATTTTTCATAATTATTGTTAAATATCCAAAATTAGCCATTGTAATTACATATTATACTCATTTACGAAATTCCCATTTCCTTTTTCTGACAGGCTCAAGTTTGCTGACATTTAAGGCACTGAAAATGCCTTATCTTCCCACATGCACTCTCTCTTAGTTGGAGATCTGTTTAGGAAGCAGCTTTATTTATTATTAAAAGTTTAAATATTTCATAAAACATTAATGACTTTGATAGCTCTAGGTATTCAATAAGATATTTTACACTTTTTTATTTGTACCCTGGGACAATTCTTTCAAAAAGTGAAATTTTATAAGCCACACTGATAAAAGTACGTAAATAAATGTGGCATTCTTATTTTTCACAGGTAACAGAAAGCAAAATTACCCTGTTCCAGTCTACATATTTGAACAGTAAGTGGAATCATAATATCTTCAACAGCTGGGCCATCTGTTATTGTTCCAAAAAGCTTTAGGAATATTCTGTGTAATGAAACGTAAAACATTATCAACTGCTATGGTCTGAAACACTGTGGAATAGAATTTGTAAAACTTTGTAGCTAGATAAACCAATTCAGAAAAATAAAAGGTGAATATAAAACTAAAATTTGGGAAAAAAAAATACAGGGCCAGTTTGTTGATAACTAAACTTGCGTATTTAAAATGAATCTACTGATACTGACAGCCAGTGTTGGTTGAATATTCATTATATACCAGGTACTATTCTAAGTGCTTTTCTTGAATGAGCTTTCTTAAGCCTCACAACAATTCTCTGAAGCATGTTACTATACTTGTTTTAATAATTAGAAAATTGAGAAAAAGGGAGATTAAATAATTTGCCAAGACCAACAGTTAGAAATGGCAGGCTAAGTATCTCTGAAAATCTATTTCAGCATTAAAGCAATGACCACTAGCAACATTTGTCAGAATCAACTTTTGCAGAACTCTAGAAACTAATTAAAAAGAAGTCTTTAAAAGTGACTAAATCTTGATAAGAATGTGAGCTTTGTGATGTTCTGAATTGTCCTGTAGCAATTCTCCTCAGCTCTATGACAGCCTTGAAGACTGGCAGCCTTGCAATCACAGTAGCTGTGAGGAAAAGCAACTTTGCAACCACCAGATTGGGGACACTGGGTTTGGAACTCTTCAAAAAACTCCATTTCTAGAGCATTGCCACTATGTTAGCTGTTAGGAATCTTCCTTTAAAAAAAAAAGTCCCTTTCTAGGACTTGTCTTTACTTGAGCTGACTCCACACTGTCTCCAGGAATAGCCATATCAAAGAATTAGCAGCAATTATTAACCATTGCATCTTCCAGAGGCTGTGATAGAAATTGCAGCAAACAAGAAGCAAGATATAGGTTACTTTTTCATATTCTAAATTCCCCCAACTTTCTTGCTTATCTTTGTCTCTTTCCAGCCCCCTTGCATACACATGCATGTGCACACACACACACACAAACACACACGTACACACCACCTTCTTCCTTTAGCTGGAAAACTTGCATAGATCTACTCATGCACATAAAGGGCCTTAGAGATCACTAGTCCACTAGGTCTGCTGTCAAGATGAATCTAGTCTGCTCCTAGCTGACACCCTGCTGTACCCATGTCACCATGTTCTTTGCATGATATCTTATCTTGGTAAGTTTCAAAGAAATTCAAACCTACCACTACCACCAGGGAAATGCTTTTATCTGTATCTCAACTGTCCTTCAAGTATGTGTGTGTAAAGAACTCCATATGGTACACAGATTATTACTAGGATCTCTTTTTTGAATGTCTCATAGAGAACACATGATATATAGAATATTTTGACAAGTGATACCATAAAAATGATTTTTGTTTCTCATCATTACAAACATCAACATGGCAAAATAGATAGAGGCTAATATGGCAAAATAGATATAGGCTAATAAAGGAATGACATCTGTATTAAGTCTAAAATTAAGTTTAAATACCTACTCCATTTATAAGCTAAAAAGCCTGCCACAGTGATAGATATGTAGGTAGGTAGATAGGTAGATAGATAGGTAGGTAGGTAGATAAATAGTTAGATAGACAGATAGATAGATGCTATTCTGGCAATAAACAAAAAGTCTCTAGATTAGAAAACAGATAATTGAATGTTCACAGAGCATCTTAGCATTGGGGAAGCTATGAGAGCCTAATGTTATCCTGCACAAACACAGGAAGTATTACACCATGGACTCAAAAAACTATAACACTTGGAGTTTGGCTGGTACATTGACCAATACTCTCCTCTGGTGAGGAAGAGTCCTTTATTCTGCGATATTAGCAAATGTTTACAGGTGAGATGTGTCTTAAGCAACATACTATCTTATCTTCCAAGACATATTTGCTATTCAACCATACTATAACCAAGATTGCCAGTGGTCTTTCCTCAAAAAGATTGGACTTAATGGTAATCTGAAAGTATTCATGGAGAATTGTCTCTCAATAATCAGATCCAGGGATTGATGCCAGCCTAGTGACTTTTCCTGATTTGCTCTACAGTTATCGTTTATTGAATAATGAAAGATTGAGAAACTAATACAAAGGAAGCTTCTTGTCCTACAGGAAAAAAATTAAAATGCTTTCTTTGCCATTATTGACATTTTCATTAAACAAATGAATGACATTCCTAATTATTACCTTCATTCAAACTACCAGAACTTTTGAGAGTGTTCATTTACTGACAGTAACAAGGTACTCAACTATAATTAGAATATGGTATTCTACTTGAAAATAAGTTATTTTAATATTTTAGCTCCATATAGTTTCTTGAAAAGGCATGAAAAATGATCACATCAGCAGAAATTATTTCTTTTATCATTAAAGAGGTGATATATTTTTACATTGTATAAATTCTGCTCAGACAAGGCTATTTCACTTAATCCTAACTAATCCCTGCCTACTCTCCAGGAAGACAAAAGATTACCAAAACACAATTAACTTTATTTACCGTAATACAGTAAAAACCTACCACAATCTCTAGGACACAGCTAAAGCAGTGTTTAGAGGGAAATTTATAGCACTAAATGGCCACAGGAGAAGGTGAGAAAGATCTAAAATTGACATCCTAACATCACAATTAAAAGAACTAGAGAAACAAGAGCAAACAAAATCAAAAGCTAGCAGAAGAAATAACTAAGATCAGAGCAGAACTGAAGGAGACAGACACTTGAAAAACCTTTCAAAAAAAAAAAAATGAATGAATCCAGGAGCTGTTTTTTTTGTTTGTTTGTCTGTTTTTTTAAGATTAACAAAATAGATAAGACTGCTGGCCAGACTAATAAGAAAAGAGAGAAGAATCAAAAAGATACAATAAAAAATGATAAAGGGGTTATCACCATTGATTTCACAGAAATACAAACTACCATCAGAGAACACTGTAAACACCTCTATGCAGGTAAACTAGAAAATCGAGAAGAAACAGATAAATTCCTGGGCACAAACACCCTCCCACAACTAAACCAGAAAGAAGTTGAATCCCTGAATAGACCAACAACAAATTCTGAAATTGAGGCAGTAATCAATAGCCTACCAATCAAAAAAGGTCCAGGACCAGACAGATTCACAGCAGAATTCTACTAGAGGTACAAAGAGGAGCTGATACCATTCCTTCTAAAACTATTCCAAACAACAGAAAAAGAGGGACTCCTCCCTAACTCATTTTAAGAGGCCAGCATCGTCCCGGTACCAAAACCTGGCAGATCACAACAACAAAAGGAAATTTCAGACCAATATCCCTGATAAACATCAATGCGAAAATCCTCAATAAAATACTGGCAAAACGAATACAGCAGCACATCAAAACCTTCATCCACCACGATCAAGTTGACTTCATTCCTGGGATGCAAAGCTGGTTCAACATATGCAAAACAATATATGTAATCCATCACATAAATAGAACCAATGAGAAAAAACAAACGATTGTCTCAGTAGAGGCAGAAAAGGCCTTCGACAAAATTCAACAGCACTTTATACTAAAAATTATCAATAAACTAGGCATTGCTGGAATGTATCTCAAAATAATAAGAGCTATTTATGACAAACCACAGCCAATATCATACTGAATGGGCAAAAACTAGAAGCATTCCCCTTGAAACCTGGCTCAAGACAAGGATGCCCTCTCTCACCACTTGTATTCAACATAGTATTAGAAGTTCTGGCCAGGGCAATCAGGCAAGAGAAAGAAATAAAGTGTATTCAAACAGGAAGAGAGGAAGTCAAATTGTCTCTGTTTGCAGATGACATAATTCTGTATTTAGAAGACCCCATCATCTCAGCCCAAAATCTCTTTAAGCTGATAAGTAACTTCAGCACAGTCTCAGTATACAAAATCAATGTGCAAAAATCACAAGCATTCCTATACACCAATAATAGAGAGCCAAATCACGCATGAACTCCCATTCACAATTGCTACAAAAAGAGTAAAACACTTAGGAATACAACCTAGAAAGGATGTGAAGGACCTCTTCAAGGAGAACTACAAACTACAAGGAAATAAGAGAGGACACAAACAAATAAAAAATCATTCCATGCTCATGGAGAGGAAGACTCAATATCGTGAAAATGGCCATACTGCCCAAAGTACTTTATAGATTCAGTGCTATCCCCATCAAGGTACCATTGACTTTCTTCACAGAATTAGAAAAAACTATTTTAAATTTCACATGGAACCAAAAAAGAGCCCAGATAACCAGGATGATTCCAAGCAAAAAGAACAAAGCTCAAGGCATCATGCTACCTGACTTCAAATTATACTACAAGGCTACAGTAACTAAAACAGAATGATACTGGTACCAAAACATATATATATGGTGTATATATATATATATATATACACACACACACACACACAAATATATATAAACACACACACACACACACACAAATATATATATATACACACACACACACACACACCCCAATGGAACAGAACAGAGGCCTCAGAAATAATGTCACACATCTACAACCATTTGATCTTTGACAAACCTGACAAAAACAAGCAATGAGGAAAGAACTCCCTATTTAATAAATGATGTTGGGAAAACTGGCTAGCCATATTCAGAAAACTGAAACTGGACCCCTTCCTCACATCTTATACAAAAGTTAACTCAAGATGGATTAAAAACTTAAACGTAAGACCTAAAACCATAAAAACCCTAGAAGAAACCCCAGGCAATAACTTCATATAAGGTTTACCCTTCTTTACATCTTATACAAAAATTAACTCAGGATGTATTAAAGACTTAAATGTAAGACCTAAAACCATAAAAACCCTAGAGGAAAACCTAGGCAATACCATTCAGGACATAGGCACAAGCAAAGACTTTGTGACTAAAACACCAAAAGCAATGGTAATAGAAGCCAAAATTGACAAATGAGATCTAATTAAACTAAAGAGCTTCTGTACAGCAAAAGAAACTATCATCAGAGTGAACAGGAACCTACAGAATGGGAGAAAAATTTTGCAATCCATCCATCTGACAAAGGGCTAATATCCAGAATCTACAAAGAACTTAAACAAATTTACAAGAATAAAACAAAACCCCATCAAAAAGTGAGCAAAGAGTATAAACAGACACTTCTCAAAAGAAGACATTTATG
>CAUYLG010036645.1:0-35272 GCA_963573385.1 Cacajao melanocephalus | reverse complement strand
TCTCTGTGCTTTCACTGGGAGCTAAAATCCTGAGCTGTTGTTAATTGGCCATCTTGGATCTCTCCGCCCAGTGATGAAGTTTTTTCTGTTTCTTAGTTTTCCTTTGGCGGACGCCCCTTCCCCGCACAGCTGGACCTTCCTGGGTTCAGCTGTGCTTACTGTGAAACTCTCAGTCCACAGCGCTTCCAATTGCTGTTCTCCTTGTGGGGTTGGGACCAGCCGAGCCGGACTCAAAGGGCACCCCGTCCCGTATACTCCGAGCTGAGAAGCGCCCTGCCGGGCGCCGGCAAAACAGCCGCGCCGGCCAAAAAAGTCGCGCTGGCAACCCGTGTGGCTCCTCCGCCGAGAATCTCCCAGTCTGTGGGCAACAAAAATTCGTCTGTAAGTGCAGCGTCCACTCGCTCTCTGCGCTTTCACTGGGAGCTACAATCCTGAGCTGTTGTTAATCGGCTATCTTGGATCTCTCTCTCATTTCTCTATTCTTTACCATTATTTGGATATTGGGCCTTTTGGGACTTTTTAAATATCTCTTAACTCTTATATTTTACCTTGTGGATTTTTGTGTTTTTGCTTTTTTGCTCTTTATTGTGGGAGATTTTCTTAAGTCTATCTTTTAGCGTTTCTCATATTTCAGCAATGTCTTTTAATTTGTGAGATATCTTCTGTATTCTACAAACCTACACACGTAGGTTAAATCTATTAAAGAGATGAGAAAATATAGGCCTACGAAATTCTTATGACTTAGTTTAATCAAATAATGGAAAAGACACAGGAAAAACCATGTACATTTTATGTCATGCCCTCTTTTATATGCCTGAATAATTCCATTAAAAATTAAAATATCAAGCTCGCTTTTGTGTCCCTCAGGCCTCATTTAGAGCTTTTTCCTATTTGCTTTTCTTTGTACATTGGCTTTAAATGGTCACCTTTGTGCTAATGACTACTTAATCCATTTAAAGTGTTTGCCTTTATCTTCTAGTCTGACTCTAGTTTTGATTCCATCAACCTAAAGTATATTTTCTACCATCTGTATTGTTACTTCAAACTTGACATGTGCCAGGCCAGACTAATCATCTGGCACCATCATTTTCCATGTCATACTACCTTAAAATCTTATGAATGCTTCACTATTTTCAAAGAGTACAAATTCAGATGCATAAAAGGTAACATTCTTTACTTTTGTATAATGAAATATAATTATATTTTTACCTCATGCATTGTTTCTTCTAATAGTAGCAAAATAACCCCAATCATATCTAGGAAAACTCAACCACTTTAATGATTTCATAATTATTATAGTCAATCAAATTTAGTGATTTCTGTCACTTATGTTTAACATTTATATTACATGTAAGTTATATGTAATAACTATATAAATGTAGCTATATATACATATGTATATATTTATGTATCACTATATAATAATTATATTTAATATTTACTGCTCTTTTTACTGCAGAAAAACAGTGTTGGTGAGGGGTCCCTATCATGGTCTTGATCTGTCTCATACTGTCGTCAGCAGAGATATATAATCGTCCTGCCATCATCCTTGATTGTCAGCACAAATTCTTTGCTAAGATATCTTTGTTCCCACCACAGTGTGGAAACTGAGGGTTCAATATCACTCTTTGCTGCAATAATTCATCACCAACTCTGACAGCTCTTTGGGCTACCAACTCTCTAAAACATCTCAAATAACTTCTGTTGCTCAAGGGCCTCTCTCCAGGACTGTGGAGATATAGAACCATCATTAAGATCTGTGTGTCTGAGATAGCACAAATCTCAATGCCATGTGGTGGGTAGAAAGGAGTCCATTCATCACTCTATCCTTGAATCTCTAGGGATAAGGAAGGGTGGTACGTTCTTCTGGCTCTTTTCGATCCATAAGCTTTAGGGATGTGGAGGAGACAGAGATAGTGTTCAAAGTACTTACTATAAGTATCTAAGCTATCTTGTTCCTGCCTTTCTTCTTTTCCAGGGAGATTTGCATTGTTGGGGGGAGGGGACGGTGGTGGAAGAGCAAGCAAGCTAGAACAAAAAAAGCAAAAAGCTTTCTTAACAATTCTTTTTTAAAATCTTCTGTGTTATATGCACAATGCAGCTTTATTGTTATTATTCATTTATTTAAAGCAAAGAATTTGAGATCTCTTTACTCCTATCCCTTTTTGACATCCCAAATGGATTAATGCCTGTGTCATGTCTCCCAGCCCAACTGAAGGTAGGTCCAGAGGTTGATGTGCATGAAAAGACACACATCAGTTAATACTTTACATCACCTATTAAGTTTTGATTTTCTTTAATTCCTTCCTCTTTTTGGATGCTATATCCAAGATCCAAGAACTCTCTTTTCTTTAACATGTCTTTTCCTATTTGTCTCTTCCTTTCAATTCTGAAAGCTACTGCTCTAGTCCCATAGCAAAAGAGTTACCAAAATGGTCTCTTTTCAGACCTCCTTGACTCAAGTTTCTTGCAATTTGAATCTATCTTCTATATTGTTAATGGAATACTTTTTCTTAAACATCACTTTTATCATTTTAGTCCTCCACTAAAAAAAAACCTATAATGGTTGCCCACTGGGTCAAGTTCAAAAAAATTTGCTTGACTGGGGAATTCACTGTAATATGGATGTACTTTATCTTTAAAGCCTTATTTTCCACTTATATAGTATCATCTCTTGACAGTAATGTTGGCCCCTTTTATTTCTTATTACTCCAATTCTTACTATCTTTCAAAACCCAGTTCAAGCCTCATCCCCTACCTGATGTCTCTTACCAGGGATGCAATTCACATTGATTTCTCTTGTCTTAAATTGGTTTTACCCAAACTTCCCTGCCGATTAGAATCACCTGGAGGTGGGGGGTGGCCTTACAAAATTTGAATGCCCCAGGTTTCACCCCATGCCAAATAAGTCAGAGTGCTGAGTGGTAGAATCTAGGCATCAGTATACTTTAAAGATCCTCAGATGATTTCAATGGGCAGCAAAGTTTGGTCACTACTGCTTTTTTTCTCTGATAATGTGCTTCAGCTGGGCTGAGTGGTAGACTCTAGGCATCAGTATACTTTAAAGATCCTCAGATGATTTCAATGGGCAGGAAAGTTTGGTCATCACTGCTTTTTTTTCTGTAATAATGTGATTCAGCTGTGCCATGACTTTGCGGTTGGTTATACTTGGTCTAATATTGGTATCCAGTTCTTTTCAGTAGTCATCTAAATGGCAATATACCAGTAAAAAGAAGACAAGTTTTATGCTGATTGAAGTAGAGACTGTTGGTGGTCCACCCAGATTCCCTTATTACTCTACTATCACTATGATCTGGTTTTTACTAACAACTTCTGACACCAAATATGTGGGACTCTTTCCCCCCGCATCAACAAAGTTTCTGACTCTCTCCACACCAACTGGTTGTCCTACAGTTTAACTTAATTGTGACATTAACTAACCCAGAATTAGTGCAGACTCTACAGATGAAGAGCTGACTCCCACAACCCCCACTTCAGATGCCAGTTGCAAGTCCAGGGCCTACCATACTTCTGACTGACCGGCTATAAGTCAGGTGTTCTCAAGACTCCTTTTCAGTTTGAATAGTTTGCTGAAATGGCCCACAGAACTCAGGGAAGCTCCTTTCTTACTCTTACTGGTGTATTATAAAGTCTATTATAAAAGATACAGAGGAACCATCAAATGGAAAAGATGCGCTGGGCAAGGTATGGAAAGGGAGGGGTGCAGCGCTTCCATGTCCTCTCTGGGCATGCCATGCTTCAGCATCTTGATGTATTCACCAACCTGGAAACTCTCTGAACTCCTTGTTCAATGTTTTCCTGGAGGTTGCATTGTTGTATTACATAGGGATCACTGAGTCTCCAGCCCATAATCCCTTCCCAGATGTCAGGGGGTGGGGCCAATATCATTTGAGAAGTTCCTCACTATCCACTTCAATGCAGAAGCTATGTAGGGACCTACCAAGAGTTGCCGCATTAGCATAAACGCAGGTGTGATTGAAAGAGGTTTATTATGAATAATAAAGGACTCTTCCCTCACACCTACCACTCAGGAATTCCAAGAGTTTTAGAAAGTCTATGCCAGGAACTGGGGACAAAGACTAAATATATATTTTTCTTATTATATAACAATATCGTAATCTCTTTTACCCATTTGCTTGCCCCTCCTGCAGCCTTGGCATGGTTTTTCTTCCAGTGGCAAGCACTTATGAACATTCTTTGCTGGCCCAACCTCAGCTCCTTATCTAATGACTAATGTGTTTCAGAGCGTGAAAGCCCAGTTCCTTTGCTTCCAGTTGGGACAAATTTCCTACAGGACACTTGGAGTTCCCTTCAGGACCAGGCTGAGCCTATGCTCTCTGGGACTTAGTCAGAAACACGCTATTGCTTGGCTTGCCTTCCTTTTCTCCTTTCCCCACTTCCTTACTCATTTCTCCTGAGAGCACCTTCTTAATAAATTTCTTGCTCACAAATCTTCATCTCAGAGTCTACCTCTGGGGAATCCAACCTAAGATACTTATCTCTCTCTCAAAGCGTAGTGCTGAGAACATATACAATTCAATGAAGATTTATTAATACAGGGATTCTTGATATAAGTAGAAACACAATTTAATAAAATCCTAGTTGAAGGTACTGAAATAGAATATATTCAGAGGTTCCCCATAGCATTACATATACTTTCTTAAATGTAATTTTAAAATCCTGGACATTTTGACGTCTCGCTTGGGATAGAAAATAATGGACTGGGTAAAATTATATTAATAATATTTATGAAAAATATTTGAGATACAGTTTGGGACCAAGGTATGTAGTATCAAGGCAATTGCTTGTTATTTTTATACCACAATTGAACAACACATTGGGAGATCCTGCATTTAACCTCATGTGATAAGATCGTGAGAGAAGCTTTTTTTTTTTCTCTTGACCAGAAAATGGTGACAAGAACACAAAGATGAAAGCAAACAAGTGTTAATGTGATTTTAGGAACCTTTCATTTCACTCCAAAGCTTAGATAAAGATTCAAGGAAATTGGTGATTTGGGTACAAGAGAGAAAAATTTTGAGTATGAATCAGCCAAGCTAGTTTTTCTGCTCTCAAAGACTGGAGTGCCATCTAGGCCTGCTAAGTCTCAATCCCCTCCTCAAACCTGGCCTGCCATGTATCACAGGGGAGCTGAACTCTTCAGGTGTATTTTAGGTTATATTTGGGTGAAATTATTTCAACCTAATACAACCTAAATTATTTCACCTAAATACAACTTAAAATATACTGAAGAGTTCAGCTCCCCTGTGATACAAGGCAGGGTGTATTTCAGTATTTTAGGTGGTCCACATCAGCTGGCTTTCTGTCCCTTTGGGCCAAGTGGAGACATTATTAGGACACCATAGCACACAAGAGGAAGGGTATTTCTACCCCTCTCACTATGCCTCAGATGATGGTAACTCCATCCTCTCCGCTCCCCAGTTCCCATTCCCACCAGTCAGGCCTACCTGTGGCCTAGCTTCCACCAAGTAGCCCTGGACCCCGGACCTGTGAGTCCCTCCAGGTGAAGATGGCAGTGGCTTTCTGCTACCATCAATTGATGTTTCTTTTTTCCCTCTTGGATCATGATTACTAAAACTAGGCAGATTTGGGCTAGCAGAAGGGAAGCTATGGAGGGACAATTGGGAGGAGAAAGGAGCCCAGAGTTCTCCACATGAAGTGTTTATGGGGCGAGAAGCCTCCTACTCCTCCCTTATGAGATTGTGGGTGGCACCAAAAGAAGCGAGTCAGTAGCCTATTTCCCAACTGGCTATCTCCTTAATCAGTCGCTGTCGGAGTCAAGAGAAGAAGCTTGTGGAGAAAAACAAAGAAAGAAGGTGGCCGCCATGGAACAGAGATGATTCTGCACTTGGAAAGACAAGAATGCACAAATCTCTCAAAGGCTGAGTGGGTGTGGGGAAAGGCAGCTGCCAAACTTGAGTCATCTTAGCAGGACTTCCACCTGAGTCCTGTTTACAGGCTGTAGGAACTCTAGTGGAAAGACGCTAATGGAGGAAGCTGTAGAGGGGCAGGAAAGACCGTGCTGGAGTTCAATCTATCATATCAGGGAGACTCTTCAAGGCCTTATGAACTTATACAATAACCCCTAAGGTAAGCAGTATTTTGACACAGAGAGGACATCAATTGGTAGTCGGTGTTTTCCAGATGAGTAGCAATACGCAGCAGAAAATTCTGCAACAAAAAGAATCAGGTGAAGAGACTGTTTTGTTTCTTCTTCTCTGATATTACCTGAAGTCATTAAAGAAGCTAGATCTTCATATGGAGAAAGAGGAGGTTTTGTGCAACCAGGTTGGCTTCATGGGTTTAGAGATATGGGAGGAGAGGCAGGCCAGAACCCTCTGGGTCATCTGTTTTACAAGCTGAGCTAGGTAAAGTGATGTGATTTATATAAACTATGAAAATGATCAGTTATCAATGGAATCTGCTTATGATATTCAGGGACAAGAAAGCAGAATTTGACCAATCATATGATTAGAAAAAGAAAACTCCTTCTTATTAATATCCATTGAGTTCAAACTATTTAGTGAAACAGGTACCCTTAAACTATCAGCTCACCTAGAACAGAGTTTTGCAGAAAGCATTTTGTGGACCAGTAAAGCAGATTTTTAACATCTTGCTTTTTGTTTTCCCTTCTGATCCCTTCTCAGAATCACCAGCAGCAATTTGCCAACTCTGTTTTCCTCCTTACTCTGTATCTTCCTGGACTTTACAGTAGAAAACAGAGAATTCAATTTGTTCAACTCTTTGTAATGTATGTGGCTATTTGAATCCTGTTCTCTTCTTACAGAACGTGAGCTTTGTTCCTGTATTTTCATATAATTGTTAATAAGCTCTTAGGAGGTTTGAGGCTGTGGCATATAAACACAACATGTAAACATAATATATTTCTGTATAATATGATCCTCCCACTTTTACTACATATTTTTACCAGACTATTATGGAAAAGCTATTTGTACATATTTCCTTGCGCATATGAGTTTTTCAACAATGCCTTTGCTCTGTTTTTATAGAACATGTATCTGGTTAAATATCTTTCATATAGCCACATTTTTCCTGTTTTTGCTTATTTGTCTGCATTGCACCTCAATTAGCAAATAGTGCAGCCTTCTCTCTCTGTCATAATAGTATGAACTACCTCCATTTTAGGTTATTTGATGTAAAACAAAAATCCCCAAATTTCCACTAGATGGTGCTATGAGAATGCAAACTATTTAATTTATCTTGTCAGGGTATGTCTCTATAAAATCCTCAGTTATTGCCGCCTGTTATTTTGGTTTGTGAAACAGGTCTGCACCCCACTAAATTAGATGCACTGGGATGATTTAATACTTAGGTAAGAGAAGATGCAGTGTTTCCCAGAAGTCCCTGAGGACCCCAAGCAAAACAATGATGAGGCATTTTTCATCCAATCCTCATCCATACAACTTCTTCTTACCTGGCCTTTTTGGCATGTGATTCCACAGATATCTAGGAACAACTGCAGAGTGACAACGTCTTTTGACTCTGGTCACTGCCACTGTCTATGGCTTCCTTACCCAGTCTTGCCTCCTTGACTGAGGGGTCTAATGGGTTTATTAGATTATGGACTGTTAGCAATTAATTAATTTTTGACAATTTGTCCAGTGGTTTTCGAAGTGTGATTCCCAGGCTAGCAGTGTCACCTGAGAGCTTGTTACAATTGCAAATTCTCAGACTTCAACCTGGAACCACTGAATTGGATGTTCCAGGAGTGGAGCCCAGCAATCTGCATTTTCACAAGCCTCCCCGGGGTGATTCTAATGTGTAGGAAACTTGAGAACCAGTGTGTTAAATCCTTCCTAGTAATAAAACTGCCTAATCCCATTTGGACTAACCTCAATTCAGAAAGCCCTCAAAGAACAACTTTGAAGGTAAACAGATAGGTGAAGACATTTTTAAAGATGTTGCCAGGTGCAGTGGCTCACTCCTGTAATCCCAGCACTTCAGGAGGCCGAGTCAGAGGGATCACTTGAGTCTGGGAGTTCAAGACCAGCCTGGGCAACATGCTGAACCCCTGTCTGTACAAAAACAAACAAACAAAAAATTAGCTGGACATGGTGGCACATGCCTATAGTCTCAACTATAGCCTACTCAGGAGGCTGAGGTAGGAGAATCCCTTGAGCCCAGGAGGTCAAGGCTTCAGTGAGCCAAGATGGTGCCACTGCATTCTACCCTGGGCAACAGAATGAGACCCTGTCTCAAAAAGAAAAAAAAAAGTTTTTTTTTTTTTTTTTTTTTTTTAAGGCAAGCATTTGTTCTACTTGGACTACACAGAGGGCTGCTCTGCTCTCCCTTTGCGCTCTGCCTGTCACTACAGAGCCCTCACTGCAGAAGAATAGTGAAGCCTGTGTCTAATGTGTAAATGAAGTAGGAGAGTATGATTAGTCACTCGCCTTTTTTTTTTTTTTTTTGGAAGGAAGAGTGAGATGCCCAGGAAGGCAGCCAGATGGCAGCGTCGTTCCTACGCTGTCTCTGCATTACTGAAAGGCAGTTTCTGGCCTTTTACTGTAGTCAAAGAAAGGCGATCGCGTAGCAGCGGTCGTTTATTGGCTAGGCTGTTTGTCTTTTTTCTCTACTGCGGCATGAGTCAGAACCCACAGAGAGAACGAGAGAGGAACAACCCGTTGATTAATAGGTCAGAGAGCTACTATGTAAGACTGTGATCTCCTATTGTCCCTGCTTCATGGAACAAATGTGGGGGATGCTACAAAGATTCAACACTAGGTAGACATCTAATGAAGCTGGGGCGCCATCAATCAGTTCAAACAGGTGTCTGGAATAGCTCTGTCTTCTGTCTTTTGATAAATGCTGAGTACCTGCACATGCAATTTCCCTGGGAGCTTTTAAATCTCCTGCTGCCTAGGCTGCACCTTAGACCAACCACATCAGAATCAGGAGTGTGGCTTTAGGGCGTTAGTACAGCTTTAAATCTTCCCAGGAGATGCTAATGCACATGAAGGGCTGGGAACCATGATATTAAAGACATTGAGATTAAATTTGTGGTAAAGTTATTTCAACTGCAATACATTGGTTGTTGCCTTATACCCTAGTTCAATTTCAACAGCGGAGTTTGTTGTTTGGGCCAGTTTTGGTATTGGCCGGTTTCGATATTAGAACTGGAGAGATTTTGTTGTATGATGGAAGGGCGTCATCTCCCCTCCAGCCCCAACCATTTCCTTCTCTCTTTCCCCCTCCTCCTCCTCACTTTGTTTTGTGTTGTGTTGTGTTGTGTTGTGTTGTGTTGTGCTGTGTTGTGTTGGAGGGGTGAGGACTGAAAATTTAAAACTGTGGCTACAAAATGGGCATATTACTGCTACTTAAAAGAAAATATCTGACCAAAAATATACAGTCGATGTTCTGAGTTTAAAATGTTCTAAACTGCAAAAACCCTCTTTCTTTTTGCCTTTGGCCACATGTTCTCAGGTACCCTCAGGCTACAGTACTTATTTTAAAAGATATGATAGTAGGAAAGCTACATCAGCCTTGCTGAAAAGCTGCAAATGTAATCTCATTAGCTCACACTGACTAGACAGAATGAAAACATTTTATCATAATTGCTTAGAAAACTCTGTAGAACTACTCACTAGAGTTGGATATTACTCTGTATATAAAACTTTTGCATGGAACGAGGTGAGTTTCATGAAATTCTTTGTGTAAAGATTATCCTGGAAAATCCTATATGTTTCTATGTAAAATTCTTAATAGGTAGAATAAAAGCTGGAGGGAAATATAGTTGTGACATGTGAAATATGAAATATACTTTAACTTAGTATAGAAGTATAGGCTTAATTCTTTTTACCAAGGGGCATCTAGAAACTATCTCCAGAAACTCCACTTTCAGTGATACATTGTTAATCCTTCTCTAGGTACCACCTTAGGAAATGTAAATGTTACTAAAAGAAATGATTTGTGAGGTCTTTACCCCACAAAAGTTTGAGTCCTCATCTGTGAATAAAGACTGGATGAGAAAATTCGGAACCTTGGGAAAAAGGAGCCCAAGGAACATGCAGAGCAGGCTGGAAAAAAAGGAGAGTGAATCAAAGAATAGGGAATCAGGGAGTTTTATTTTCCATTTTGACTTAAGAATATGTCAGGGCCAAAACTATACAAATTTTAAATTGGTTCATTTAGAGGATCAATGCTCTTTTTCCAAGTGATTTTTCCCTAAGTGATACCTTGTTGACTTATGGGCGACTTGGAGAATAAAAAAATAGGTATAGACTACTAAGGTGTCTTGGATTCCAGACAAAGATTTCCTGGATTCTGAGGATTTATTTCATTACTATAGATATCTCTAAGGCAGCATGACTTATAAATAATGCAGCCAATTTCCTACACATGGAGCAATAATAATTAGGAAGGAGTGAACTTTTGAAATTATGGTTTAGATTTTGTTTAGATTTAAAATACCCCAGGCAGTCTCCCTAACAGATGTTAAGCACTTTTATTTGTGAGAGATTAGCAAAGAGTTTGAGAAACCTGTTTTGTATTGGACCTAGTTTGTCCTTTAATTAGTAAATCTCAATTCCAGTGGCAGTACGGGTTGAGTACTCCTTATTTGAAATGCTTGGAAGAGAAGTGTTTTGGGTTTTGAATTTTGAATACAGGCATATCTTGGAGACATTGCAGGTTCAGTTCCAGACCACTGCAATAAATCAAATACTGCAATAAAGCAAGGCACACTGACTTTTTCGTTTCCAAGCACATGTAAAAAGTTACGTTTACACTATAATATAGTCTAACTTTTTAGACTACATTATGTAGTCATAATGAACAATAGCATTGCTTTTTCTTTTTTTTTAAAGTACATATCTTTATTTAAAAATATTGTTAAGAAATGCTAACAGTCACCTGACACTAGTGAGTTGTAATACTTTTACTGATAGTCTTCCCTGGATATTAATGGCTGCTGACTGATCAGTGTGGTGGCTGTTGAAGGTTGGGGTGGTTGTGGCAGTTAAAAAAAAATAAGACAACAATAAGGTTTGCCATGTGGCTGGATTCTTCCTTTCACCAAAGAATTCTTTGTGGTATTTGATGTTCCTTGATAGCATTTTATCCACAGAAAAACTTCTATTAAAATTATAGCCATTCTTCCTAAACTCAGCCACAGCATCATCAACTAAATTTATGTAATATTCTAAATCCTTTGTTTTCATTTCACCAATGTTCACAGCATCTGCACCAAGAATAAATACCATCTCAGGAAACCACTTTCTTTGTTCATCTATAAGAAACAATTCCCCATCTTTTAAAGTTTTTTCATGCGATTACAATAATTCAGTCATATATTTAGGCTCCACTTATAATTTTAGTTCTCTTGCTATTTCTACCACATCTGCACTTCCTCCACTGAATTCTTAAACCCCTCAAAGTCATCCATGAGGATTGGAATCCACTTATTCTAAACTGTTAATGTTGATATTTTCACCTCTCCCATGAATCACAAATGTTCTTAATGACACTAGAATGGTGAATCATTTCCAGAAGTTTTTCAGTTTACTTTGTCCAGATCCTTCAGAGGAATTCAGTATCTATGGCAACTTTAACCTTACAAAATGTATTTCTTAGTAATAGGACTTGAAAGTTGAAATTACTCCTTGATCCATAGGCTACAGAATGAACATTATGTTAGCAGGCATGAAAACAACATTAATATCTTTGTACATCTCCATCAGAGCTTTTGGGTGACCAGGTGCATTGTCAATGAGCAGTAATACTTTGAAAGGAATCTTTTTTCCCTCTAGGCAGTAGTTCTCAACAGGAGCACTTAAATATTCAGCAAATCATGCCATAAACAGATGTGCTGTCATCCAGGCTTTATTGTTCCATTTACAGAGCACAGGCAAAGTAGATTTAGCATATTTCTTAAGGGCCCTAGTATTTTTGGAATGGTAAAGGACCATTGACTTCAACTTAAAGTCACTAGCTGCATTAATACCTAACAAGAGAGTCAGCCTGTTCTTTGTAGCTTTGAAGCCAGGCACTGATTTCTCTTATCTTGTAATGAAAGTCCTAGATAGCATCTTCTTCCAATAGATGGCTGTTCCATCTGCATTGAAAATCTGTTGTTTAGTGTAGCCACTTTCATCAATAATCCTAGGTAGATCTTCTGGATAACTTGCTGTAGCTTCTACATCAGCAGTTGCTGCTTCACCTTGCACTTTTATGTAATGAAGATTGTTTCTTTCCTTAAACCTACGAACCAACCTCTGCTAGCTTCAATATTTTTTTGGAGTTTTGTCACCTCTCTCAAGCTTTGTAGAGTTCAAGAGAAATAGGGCCTTGCTGTGGATTAGTCTTCGGCTTAAGGGAATGTTGTGACTATTTTGATCTATCCAGACCGCAACTTTCTCCATATCAGCAATAAGGCTGTTTTGCTTTCTTATCGTTTGAATGTTCACTGGAGTGATACTTTTAATTTCCTTCCAGAACTTTTCCTTTGCATTCACAACTTGGTTAACTGTTTGACACTAGAGATCTAGCTTTTGGCCCATCTCAGTTTTAGACACACCTTCCTTATTAAGCTTAATCATTTCTAGATTTCTATTTAAAGTAAGAGACATATGGCTCTTCCTTTTACTTGAAAATTTAGATGCCATTTTAGGGTTATTCATTGGTCTAGTTTTGATACTGTTGTGTTTCAGGGAAAGGGAAGCCGAGGAGAGGGGGAGAGATAGAGGAATGACAGTCAGATCAGTGGATTGGTCAGAACACAATATTTATTGATTAAGTTTGCCCTCTTATACAGGCATAGTTCATGAAGCCCCAAGGCAATTATGATAGTAACATCAGAGATCTCTGGTCACAGATCACCATAACAGATAAAACAATAATGAAAAAGTTTGAAATATTATGAGAATTACCAAAATGTAACACAGAGATGCATGAAGTGAGCACATGCTGTTGGAAAAATGACACTCAAAGACTTGCTGGACACAGAGTTGCCACAAACTTTCAATTTTTAAAAAAATGCATTATCTGCAAAGCACAAAACAAACTACAATAGTATGAGATTTGCTGTGTTTGCATATACTTATTTGTTGAGTATCTCTAATCCAAACATATGAAATCCGAAATGTTCCTGTAAGCATTTCCTTTGAATATGGCCTTTAAATATCATGTCAGTGCTTAAACAGTTTCAGATTTTAGAGCATTTTGGAGTTTTGATTTCTAGATTAGGGATGCTCAACCTGTATAAAAGTTTTAGGCATCTACCATTCTGTCTAATGATATAAACATATTTAATTAGTGGGAAGCCAGATAATTTGTTTCAATGACTGCTTTTATTTTCTGTTGTTGATATGTTAAAATAGTTAAACACTTGCATTCATCTCATCCTATTAAAGGAACTCCATCAGGGAACAGTGAGGTGACATGTTTGGTGACAGCAGGCTTAGTCACCCTGCTGTGAGAAGGAGATGAATAATGTTTTTTAATCTTACATCTATTGACTCTCTCCTTTTAAAATGTATACATCATTTCTGAAAGAAGCTATTGCAGACTATATTTTGTTAACAGTTTATCTTTTTCATATCTTCATTATTAAATCAAATGGTACATTTACTTACATGGTTGTGCATAAAATAAAATTGCATGACATTTCTTATTGTTTATAATTCCCATTTTGAAAGATCTAGTTACGCATTCTTAAAATTTTATAAGTGCTTTCGATCTTTATACTAGTAGTTTTTATTTTTTTCTTGGCTATTTGACTGCCAAATCCATCCTCATTTTAAACATTATCTTGCTTATGTTTTGTGATTTATCTGCTATTTGTCAAAACAATTTTTAGAATGACATTTTCTAGTTTCCCATTAAAGCACAGCATGAAAAAGAATTAGATATAAAAGATCATATTGGTGAATATTTTTATTAGACAAAGTCATTGTGTGAAAATTCAGGATTTCAATAAAAACAGTTTAAGAAAATCAATTATTTCATGAATTTAAGAAGGAGCAATATTTTTCTAAGACAACAATACTTTTTTGCAGCTTAGCATTTCCTTCAAAAACTATGACTAAAATGTAATTTCTTTTAGATTAAGGCTAATTTCTTCTAGATTTTGAACTTGTGGATCATGATTAATTATTTTTCTCATGCTAGCCAGAACTATTCCACTATAGGCTATTTTGTAATTTTTCTTGAATCTAGTGTTTGATCATCTTCAGTGTCACAAGAACAACCTCCCTCGATAGTAGCTTATTCAAATAATTAATTTGCTCTTATTGTTTCATTGGTAGAGGAAGAGAATATTTGGCCACCCTGGTTATAAATACCCTAAATATTGGAAAATGACTCGTTGATTCAGATAGACATTTTCTCCATTTAAAAATCTCTGAAATTGGGATGTGTATTAGCATCAAAGACATCTTACACTTACAATTTTCAGTGTTTTATTCTTTCTTAGTGATATATAATGATGTATCATACAATCAATAGTCATTGATTTAAATGAAATATAACTAAATTAAATTTGAATTTAATAGTGATTGAACAGTCTATGCTTCCAAGATTAGAAAACATTTTTCCTTTATGGTAACTTGTACAGTCAAGATTCTTGAGCCATTTTTACATACCCAAAGCCCAACATATCTTGAATGTAAGAAAATAGATAACAATATATAGTGGAAATTCATCACAGTTTAGAAACAATGCAAGCATGCTGCTCAGAATATTATTCACTTCTGCCTCTCATCTAATTTATTCTGATCAAGGTTCTCAAGTTAATTGCTGTTAGTTAAAACTGTATTTTATATAAGCATAAGGTTATTTTGAGTTCTATTCCTAGAGGTCATTTAAAAAAATCATAAAACATTAAAACTGATTATGAAAATAAGAAAATATTTTACATATAGGGTTTTACAGCTATCTATTGGATATAAAAGCAATTTTGTTGGTGACTTTGGGCTAGTCTCTTAATATGGAATTAGAATAGTGACTGAAACATAATATTCACACAACTCTCATTTATATATATGTGTAATTGGAGAGAAAATTTCTCTGTAAGGGTAGGTCACCTGATGCTTTTAAAAATATACATGATGAAGACTGAACTAAAGTCTTTCTTTGCTGGTAAATATTCTTGTAGTATGCATAGGCATTTGTCATTATTCCAAAAACTCTAAAATTGCTTTCAAAATGAGAATAATTTATTTGGATTTTTTTCTTGTTAATACAATATTTTTTGGATTCTTATAAAAATCTTTTATGATGAATGTTGAGAAGAGTAAATTTCTACTGTGACTTCTTCATGATTCTTACTCTGCAATCCCAATAAGAAATTAGACTCTTATTTTCTGATAATCTCTATCAACTTCTTATGTGTAGCTCCCATGTGCAAAGGTCATGATGGTTATAATTGTTTGATTAATTGACTCATTCAACAACGCATTTTATGTGTCAGGCACTCCTTAAGACACTGAGGATACATCAGAGAACAGAAGAGATAAAAATTTCTGTCCTCATGGAGTTTACTTTCTGGAAGAGGGAAGTCAACCCTAAAGACATGAAGAATGTTAGAGCACTATAGGTGCTGTGCAAAAAATAAAACACAATAAGTAGGATAGAAAATGCTAGGTGAAAAAGGTTCTGTTGGAATGAAAAACATATTGTCCCTTACCATCTTTTAGGTTCAGTACCTGAGGTCTGCAAATTAAACTATAAAAGATAGATTGCCAGGAGAAAAAAAAAACAGATTATTTATGTGTGCAATGCACGTACATGTGGGAAAACTCAGTGAGGAGTAACTTAATGGGGTGGTTAAAACTTGGGGCTTATATACCATCTCAACATAGGATGATAATTTGTGGAGAAGTGACTAGACAAAGGAAAGGGGAGGTGTGGGCTCCGAGGGGCAGTAAATTGTGAGAAGGTCAATATAAGGGAGGAGATAAGGGTTATTTAGTAAGGTTTATTATGTAGACTCAAGTTAGTGCCATCTCTAGTAATGAATCTTCTCTTCTTCATAAAAAAGGAGAAGGACATTTCACAAAGGAAAATGTATTTCCTGCTTTTGCCAAAAGAAAAAAAAAATGGTAGGGCAGAAAGCGCTTCCTGTATCTGCTATTTCTCAGTTGTCTTCAGTTCAAAATAATTCTTATGCCAAAGTGGCATATTTTGGGGTGGCATATACTAATGCCTTTTAGTTCCAATTGTAAACAGGGTACGTGGGCTAAACTTCATTGAGAAAGTAACCTTTAGGCAAAGACTTAAACATAGAAAGGATGTGAGAAGGTTCTGGGACAAGGGAACAGGAAGCACAGTGCAAATGCTGAGATGGAAGAGGACTGCTAGTGCTCAGGGTGAAGAAGGGAAGTTAGATTTTTTTGTGAGCATTGGCTTTCTACCCTAAGAGAAATGGAAGTGTTATTAGAGGTTTTTAGCCAAGGAATGACATAATTGACCTTTTAAAATCATCACTGGCAAATAACATCAGGTTTTACTGTTACTTTAGCAGTTTTCTATGACAATAAAAGTTGCGTAAGCAGAGAGGCCATAGGTTAGACCTGCATTTTAGATTAACACTTGCATAAAGAATTTCGGGTTGCAGTGTTCTAGTCCTTGGAACACAAAACAGTCATGTCTATTAACAACCATGCTTCTTCAAAAACCATATTAAGCTTCTTGAGGAAAGTGACTCTAAGTTCTGTTTTTACTGTAGCCTCGTACATTGTGTCTATATGTGTGCAGTGACTGGCCTTGTCTCTCTCTCTGCAGATCGACTCATGAGGGGTGGAGGTCCTGTACACACGATGGAATGTGTGCCAAGGCTGAATCTCCATAGTCCAAATTTGGTTGTTAAATGACTCAACAAAATTATTTACCCCTATATTGGACCCTGTGCTATGTTCTAGAAGTATAGGAATAATTGACAAATGGCTCCTTCCTCAATAAGCTTATGACCTGCTGAGGAGAAAAGAGAGCCATATGTTGGGATTTTTGCTGTTTTTACTAGACAGGAAACAAATATATCTCTGTTCTATTAAGTATTTTTCTTCTTTTTTTAAAGTACTTCATTTAAAATAATATACTAGTAGTGTTTTTCTGAAGAAGCTGAGGAAATATCCTCTGCTAAATGTCTTCTCAGAAATGTATTTAGGCTATTTAAACTGTTAAATGTGTAAGTGACAAAATTAAATTATTTAACATGTATGTAGCCCTTTCTTTCCAAAGGCTACACATTTGCTGTGCATACTAAAGTTGATACCCCTCACCATGTTTCAGTGACTTCAAATCTGTATTTCGTCTCTGAATAATTTCTTTGATTTTTGGTTGAGTTCATTAAGAAATCAGTTTGTTTTCCAAATGTAAAAATAGAAAAAATTAGAATTTCTGCTTAAGGTTATTTGGAAAAATATGCTTTCCAGTAATTAATCCTACTATGAAGTGATTTCATAGCTATATTACTCTATTCTGTTCTACCTAGGGTAACACAATATTTTTGCCACCTGGTAACCATTTAGTGGCTTGCTGTCTGTCAAACTGGAATCATTAATCTAAGATCCACAAAACACACTGAGCTCATCAAGAACTATCAACCACATTTATCACACGGCAAGCAGTAATTAATACACTCACTGCACATCTCAGCAGATGCCAAGTGGTAACCGTGCCCAGAGACAGAGCCATTTGGTGGGTGGTCTGAGGGTGGTATTCTTTTAGGATAAATTGAGATATATTGGTAAGAAACTTGCTGCCTATGTAAATGAGAAAACTGAAGACTGTGTGTCTAGCAGTATTGCTTTGAGCATGCCCCATGATTGTGTGGATTTCCTTGATGCCCTCAGATAAAGCTAATTGCCTTTGCTACAACAAGTACCTTTGATGTATTTCCCTTAAGCATTTTTTACGGAGGTTTCTCATTAGGCACTTTCCCTTTCTCCTACTAGTCTGTGAGTACCCAGAAGACTGAATATATGTTGTATTTATATTTCTAACTCTGAACTAGCACAGTTCCTGGAATCTGTTACTATATCATTGCTACCTATTAAATGAATGACTGACTATGCTGCATATGAATAGGCAATACATACAAATGGACTGGAATAAAGGTGTGAGCTTTTCAGGTGTAGGCTGGTTGGTGTTATATTATAACATCCTGATTGCCTTGCCATGTGTTGGCATCAAAAAGTGCTCAATAAATAAATGCTTATTGAATGTACTTCTTGACAAGGCTTCAGTAGGCTGCTCACTGCAGCCTCAATCTCTCAGGTTCAATCCATCCTCTCACCTTAGCCTCCTTAGTCCCTCCTTAGCTGGGATTACAAGTGTGTGCTCCCGTACCCTATTAATTTTTGTTTTGTTTTGTAGAGATAGGGTTTCGCCGTGTTGGTCAGGCTGGTCTCAAACTCTTGAGCTCAAGCAATCCTCCAGCCTCAGCCTCCTAAAATGCTGGGGTTACAGGCTGTGCCTGGCTCACCAAGTACATTTTTAAAGGATATATTAATGTTAAAGTAAAAAGTATTCTGTAAGAGACTGGAAACTATTTTAAAAAAGCACACAGAGATTCTTACTATAGTGAAAATTTTTGTGTAGTCCCCCAAAGAAAAGCATCAGCAAAAGTCCCAGATGTATTTTCAGGGTTCTTTGTGGACTTCTGATCCAAAGGAATTAGAAAGGTTAGAAAATATGTCTCTTCTCTAAAAAAAAAAAAAAAAAAAAAAATTACACACAGTTAACTCTAAAAATGTTACTAGATGTTACAATCTCATTTGATAATAAGGTCAAAACAAAAATAAAACATATCCCTCTGTTTCCAACAAAACAATGTTTCTTTTTTATATTAAAGGACTTATGTGGCTTATACTATATAAAGAGTTTTTGCTAATGGAATTAAATGAATCATATATTAAGTACTTGCTAATGAATTAATTTATTAAATAACCTAATAGATTTTTCCATTTTTATTCCCAAAATGTGCTATATATAAGGAAACTAAAATTCCATTGCAATTTTACTGAGCTTGATTTTTAATAGAAAAAATGTTGATAATACATCAGCATTCCTGGAGCAGGGAGAGGCAGTGAGGATTGATGAAGATATGTTTAATTTATTCTACCAATTTAAAGCATTCTAAAAATTCTAAACAAAAATGATAATTAACAACCTCAGAAAGCAAATGAGGCAGATTTAGGCATTCAGGACTGGTCTTTCTAATTTAGCAGCTTGTGCCTTTCTGACCTGCTGTTTTCCTCACTTCATATATTTATCAATTATTCATTTGTTTGGTTTCAGCCTGCCGCTCAATCCACTCACTCCATCATGTAGTCAGTGGGTTTGGTGTCTCTGTAGAGCTCATGGTCTCCACTCCTTTTGCACATTTGTGAGAGGAGTGCTGCTAAAATGTACCCAATTTAGAAAGGCAAACATTTCTCTTCCCCATCCTTCCCACTTAGATTTGGTTTTAATTTTAGAATAAAAAGGCATCTGCAATAATTACATTTAATAATTTAATCTCAGAATTAAAATACATATGTTCAAACCAGGTTATTAGTTAAGGTAGACCCTTTCATCAGTTTTGAAACAGTCTTTCATGGCTATCGAGTTGACCACTTTTAACATTACTAAGCATTGAGTTCTGTTTCTCTGGACTTAAGATTTCCCCCTTGGTCTTATAACATAAAGCACCCATAATATGGGCCTATATTATTTATTCACCATGTTTAAGGAGCTATTTTTTAAAGGGTGAAAGTAACTGCACTTTAGTTCATATAATCAAAACATGGAAAGTAGTTATTTATACCTGTAGCTGTGTCATATTAAGCATTTTTATGTCAGAAAGCATATCATCTGTATTTGCCTAAAGAAAACATGATAGAGATACTTAGCATCTTTAATTAAAGAGAAGTAATTAAATAATTCCCATTCTGAGAAGATGCTTTATCATAACATCCATTTCTAAGAAATTTACCTAGATTCATTGTAAATAAAATTTAAAATGATCAAATGCACAGTTTATTTTTCAAGAATTTTGATGAATAGTCTTGGCAAACACAGTTCCTCTAGTCATATTTCAACTTCCTGCCATTTATTTTCTTGGATTGAAGCCTATCAATTTGAAATGTATTGGCACTATTGCATGAAATGAGGTTTGGAGGATATTTCAGGAAGGAAACCTAAAATTCTGTAGGAAAAATTGAGAGGATTATATTGAGTAAAGCCTTGCAAACAGTAGTATTTAAACTGAACCAAAGACAATAGAACAAGAAAGTTAGAAGTTTGTGAAATTACTGTATAAAAGGCAGTAAGATGAGCTGAGCCATCAGAATTTGTCTCTAATAATATGTGGGTTAAATGAGGAAAAAATGGATACGGCTGCGCGTGGTGGTTCACGCCTGTAATCCCAGCACTTTGGGAGGCCGAGACTGTATGATCATCTGAGGTCAGGAGTTTGAGACCAGCCTGACCAACTTGGTGAAATCCTGTCTCTGCTAAAAATACAAAATTAACCAGGCCTGGTGGTGCATGCCAGCTACTTGGGAGGCTGAGGCAGGAGAATCGCCTGAACCCAGGAGGTGGAGGTTGCAGTGAGCTGAGATTGTGCCACTGCCCTCCAGCCTGGGCAACAAGAGCAAAACTCCATCTAAAAAATAATAATAATAATAATATGTAAATGTATGGTTTTCTTAGAGTTTCCTATATGAGGGGCATAAGATATTTTCATAACTGAGTTAGTACAATATAGGTACATGATTAGGTAGTAAACTCTACTGGCATTAATATGAAAATAAAAAACAATTCACTAGATGAATAGATAAGATAGAACCTATCTAGCCACAGGAGAATTTGGATATAAGCCATATCTGAAATAAATTATCTGTTTTAAATGAAAATAACATCACTTATTCAGATCCCCCCTTTAGTCAATATTGCCAGGTCTTTGGTTTCAAACTTCTTGTTTTGTTTCAAACAAGACACAGATGCGTGGAAATAAGTTAAAATGCATAGTGCAATGTTATGGCATGTTGTATATAGACAAACAAATATTTATGCCATAACAATAAAAACATACTACATGGATATAGATTTTAAAAGTATATATATTTTTTGTCCTTAGAATAAAACTTCTGAAGGATAGGACCACGTTTTATAGGTCTCATCTAATAAGTAGAGTAAACCACTTAAAGCGGATTGTGAAAGAGTTAAAGAAGAATATATATTGAAAATGACTTTTCTGCAAGTACAGCAGCAATTTGAATGCCAGCTGCAGCTTTTGTAAAATAAGCATGACCATTTGCCCCTTGTTGCAGAGTAGTTGCAGAAGGGGGAAATTTTGAAAAGAGAATAAAAAAGGTCATGGAGAGAGGGGTTTGTGTGTGTGAGATATGTGTGAATGTGTGTGTGTGTGTGTGTGTATGTGTGTGTGTCTTAGGGGATGGTGGAGACTGGGAAGGGACCTTGACTAGAAGAAATATTCCCAGAGGTGCTTCCTCTGTCTGCTGCACTTTGTGTCTGAATTCTAAGGGTAGGCTACGTAATAACATCTAACTTGCTAAAAAGAGAGGAGGATATTAGTGGAAACTGAAAGTCAAGAAAAACCCCAAAGGGGAAAACAGATTTAAAACCATGAGGGATCAGTAGTATAGCTATTGGTGGTCAGAAAGATCAGGAAAATGGGGTCTGTCATGTCATAAAAGCAAGAGCCATCTTGAGATCTGAGTGCCATTTTTGGCCTGTTTGAACTACAACCTTTAGAAGCAACAGAAGAGTTCAGGTGACATAGTCTTGGAGTGAGTAAAGAATGGGTGAAATGGCCCTCTCAGGCCAGATGGATACTCTGCACAAAATACAAATTCTCATGTATAAATCAAGAGTTTGATTTTTCTGACTGGTCAGGGAGTTT
The DNA here is from genome assembly GCA_963573385.1 of Cacajao melanocephalus. NCBI lineage: Eukaryota > Metazoa > Chordata > Mammalia > Primates > Pitheciidae > Cacajao > Cacajao melanocephalus. Next base: position 13,368 of record CAUYLG010036645.1, on the reverse strand, counting down.
CTCTTACACAGCATTGTGGAAATACACATGAACATGGAAATGCAAAGAGATAGCAATAGATGAATGATAAAAGAGCAGCAGTGGTAGCAACACTGATCCTCAATACTCAGCCGTTTTATGACTATTATTCCATGGTGTATATATGGCAGATTTTCTTAATCCACTTGTTGGTTGATGGGCATTTAGGTTGGTTCCATATCTTTGCAATTGTGAACTATGCTGCTACAAACACACCTGTGTGTGTGTGTGTGTGTGTGTGTGTGTGTGTGTGTGTGTGTCTTTTTCATATAATGACTTCTTTTCCTTTAGGTAGATACTCAGTAGTGGGATGACTAGATCGAATGGTGTTTCTGCTTTTAGTTGTTTAGTTCTCAGCTCAACAGTTGAGTCAGGAGGTCTTATACCTTAGAAAGTGAATGTATGAGAGTACAGATAAGATCTGAGAAACTTCACAGCTTGTTCTATTTAGAGCTTCTGCCTGTATTAGTAGAAGACCACCTTGATGAAAGTAGACAAAATAAGGACAGAACCAGGCACTAGGACTTTATGTGGATGACTGCTCATTAGAAGAGAATCCTACATGAGAAGTAAGTGATTGTCATTAATTATGTATGTGTTTACATCAACCATTTTAGAAAATCACTGTACATAATACTTTATAGCATTTGTTTCTTCCAAAGTTTATTCTTTTAATCTTTCTCTGAAATTAACTGTTATCCTTTTCATTTTTTAAAAAATATATATTTTTATTTTAATAAGTTTTGAGGTAAAAGTGGTTTTGGTTGCATGGATACGTTCTTTAGTGGTGATTTCTGATATTTTAGTGTACTCATCACCCAAGCAGTGTACACTATACCCAATTTGTAGTCTTTTATCCCTCACCTACCACCCAACCTTCTCCCTGTCCGAATCCCCAAAGTCCATGATGTCATTCTTATAATTTTATGTACTCATAGCTTAGCTCCCACTTGAAGTGAGAACGTACGATATTTGGTTTTCCATTCCCGAGTTACTTCATTTAGAGTAACATCCTTCAGCTCCATCCATGTTGCTGAAAGAAGACATTATTTCATTCTTATGGCTGAGTAGTGTTCCATGTTGTATATATACCACATTTTCTTTATCCGCTCGTTGGTCTATGGGCACTTAGGCTGGTTCCATATTTAGAATGATAGCCTCCAGCTCCAGCCACGTTACTGCAAAAGATGTTATTTCATTCCTTTTTATGGCTGGTAGATACCAAGTAGTGAGATTGCTGGATCAAATGGTATTCCTACTTTTAGTTCTTTAAGGAATCTCCATACCATTTCACCAGCAGTATAAAAGTGTTCCTTTATTTATTTATCTATTTTTAATTTATTATTTTTTTTTACTACAACCACACCAACATCTATTGTTTTTTGTTTTTTCAAGTTATGGCCATTCTTGCAGTAAGGTGGTATCTCATTGTGGTTTTAATTTGCATTTCCCTAATAATTAGTGATATTGAGCATTTTAAAATGTTTGTTGGCTGTTTGTATATCCTCTTCTGAGAAATGTCTATTCATGTCCTTTGCCTAGTTTTTGATGAGATTATTCGCTTTTTCTTTGCTGATTTGTTTGAGTCCTTTGTCAGTTGCATACTTTGTGAATATTGTCTCCCACTTTGTGGGTTATCTGTTTATACTCAGCTGATTATTTCTTTTGCTGTACAGAAGCTTTTTCGTTTTAGTAGATCCCATTTATTTATTTTTATTTTTATTTCATTTGCCTAAACAACGAATGAATTCTGTGCCTAAACCAATGGCCTAAGCCAATCCAGCTTCATTCTTCTACATGGGGCTTACCCATTTTTCCAGCATCATTTATTAAATAAGGTGTCCTTTCTCCAGTTTATGTTTTTTATGTCCAAAGTTGCTTCTTTTTTTTTCTATTATATTTAAATATTGTCCTCTCAATCTTAAGTCGAGAAACTACATTAAGTCATAAGATAAACATATCTGAATCTTAGTGAATACAAACTGATCACATGACCTATTATCCATTCATTTATTCACTCAACTGCTCATTGGTCTATCCATTCAGCATATTTTTATTTCAATCATACAGTGTACCTAACACGAGAATACAAGTAATAATAAGATATCCTGCCTGCCCTGAGTCCATAGGTAAAAAATCCAATATTTATTGAACACAAAGAGACCAGTGTCTGAAGAGAAACCTGCACAGAATACTACCGGAACATGTTGGAGGGTTCTTGAGTTTGAATATTGAGACCTAAAGTTAATGTAACTTAAGCAAAATAGTTTTTCTCATACCTCAGTTCTGGGCATGAAATTGCAGGGCTGGCATGTTGGCCCTTCTGCAGTATCAAGGCTCTAGTTTCCTTTTATCTGTTTTCTCTGCCATCACCAGTGTGTTGCTTAATTCACATATTCCACAATAGTTCTCACCATCATCCTCATTCTAGCCAGCAGGAAGGGGAAACTGGGCAAGTTGAAGGCACCCAGAATTCCCTTAAGAGAATAGCTCAGAAGATTAACACGTTATTTAAGCCCATATGCCATTGGCAAGGAATTAGTTTTATGGCCATACCTAAGGGAAAAATAAGTGAGAAATAGAAACTTATTATTTCTTTTTGGAGGCTATCTTTTTAGCTAAAAATAGAAAGTTTTACTGTTATGAGAAACAAGCAAATAATGAACTGGAAGGAAGGTGACTAGCAATCTGTGCCAGAGAACCTGTTTCAGTGTGTGAGTTAATAGTTGGTTCTTCAAGCACGTTTTGGAGTTTGCTAGGCCAACAAACATGGGAAAATAGTGTTCCAGGCAGAAGGAGGAACATGTTCATTGAGTCACTATGTACCTAGACCTGAAATTATCTTCTGGTACACCACTTACTGCATACTTGTTACTTCAGAGGACTAAATAGGGATCACCCCTAACTTTGGATAAAATGGTCCTCAAACAGGAACTCTTCCTTTTTTTCTGATAATGTGATATTTCTTTGATGCTATAGGAGGAAAAATATTAAAGATACATGTTCATGGTGTTTGACCCTCTCCCCACTGTCTAAAGGACACTGCCAGGTTCCTGGGCTACTAACGTACTGACCAAAACACTAAGTAGAATTGCAGTGTAAAGACTTCTGCTTACATAAGAAAATGGAGGTCAATAATGAAAAAAAAAAAAAAAGGCTAGAGGCGCTTTTGGAAATACAAAGATGAAAAATTTAGGGAATTGACTGCTCTAATTCAAGGGACATAAGAGAAAAATCTATCCAAAAAAGATTATAGAAAAAAATTCTCTGTATTATGTATGGTAGTATTCCCAGTTCCTCTTTCTGCTGCCTCTTCAAGACACCTTTGTAATTTATTTCTTTTGGATGCAATACTGTGCTGAGATAAGATTTGAAGTTAAGGTAAGAGGACATCATTTTGTTTGAAGGAATTAGGATATTACTCTTGCTCAGGTACTTTTGTTTCACTTTTAAAAATCAACAAGCTGAGATGGCTATCCACATAATGAAATCTTGGGTTCTAGAGAGAAACTCACATACCAAACTCTCTCCCCTGCCAAATTTCCTGGAATCTTTTTTTAAAAAATTGTTCTATCTTTTGGATTAAGCAGCGACTGACTGATAATTTTTCAAAAAACGTCCCTAGTTTTAAAGTGACTTATTCTGCAACATTTTAGTGTAAATTAATATAAATGTAAGTTATCTGATAAATGAAGGAGCTATTGCCTTAACACAGAGATGAGAAAACTCCTGACCAAAGATATTTGAAGTGTGGGGGGAGTAAAAGTATGGCAGTGATGAGATTAGGGTATCAAAGACAAGTTTCATCTATTCATTTTTTTTTTTTTTGCCTAAGACTAACTCAACCACAATAATTAAAAATACAAATTTAAAAAACTATTTCTTAAGGAATGCTTGCTTTAAAAGTAACAGGCAATGTTTCTGACCAAAAAGACTGTGTTTTTCTATATAATAATACTTCTTACGGCAAAGTTTTTGTTTCTGGGATAAATAAAAGACATTTGCTATATTGTCTCTGGGCATAGTTTGGTATCAATTTTAAGCCTTTCAACAAACAAGAAAAAGGTTAGAAAGGAATTGTCTTTCTACAAAAACCCATTTTTACAGGATAGATTTAAAAATTCATCCTGTTTGTCAAAATATGACAATTATTTATCAAACTTGGTAGACTTGAGGACTGTTTGATGGTCCTATCTGATTTATTTTCTGTAAGCAATCCCTCATCTTCTTTTGGCAGATAAATACAAACACCATTTACAGACTGACATAATTTTTCCCAGAGCAATCAACATTGAATTTAATAATTTCCATCAATTATTTTTTTCCTTTTATTATTATTATTATTGTTTTGGCCCTAATTCCAGAATATAATGCAACATAAAAGCAGGTTTTTGTGGCAAGCCCTATTGGAGAAATATGTATAGTTCTAAGCCCTGGAGAGATGTCTAGTTTATATAGCTCTTCCTTCCATTAACACTACCTGACCTTCAGCATGGCCTCACTGAGTCCTCCTGTGCCACTGATAACAGGCCTCAGGGTGACTAACACTTCATAAGCCACGAATCTTCGATAGCAAGAAAGCCCAAATTATCTTGTCACCATTTCCCACAAATGAAATAGAAGCCCAAGATAAGGACAATGACTGTTTTCCACAAGATGGCAGTGGTCTTTGTGCAAAGAATAGAAGCATAGCATTCACTGGGTCTGTTATCAACTGTGACAAAATTTTACCCTTGTGAATGAAGTGCTTGTGGAGGCTGTGTCATGGTTGTTTTCTCTGCCATAGGCTGAATTCTCAGGAACAATTAGCCCTATTTTCATAGGAGAAAAAAATGCTGCATATATAATATAATGTCTTATATAATATCTTTTTCTAAAGAGCCAAAAGTATTTTGCAGCTGTTATTTAATTAACCTCATGCTATGCCTCTGAGGCAAGAAAACGGAATTACTGTATATCCTATTTATCACAGTGAATTTAAATAATTTACTGATATCATTTTTAATGGGAAATATGGCACAGGAATAAAAACCATTTGTTGAGCTCCAGTCCATAGCCCTAATCATTAAGTCAAGCTGATTTTTTTTGTAGGGTGTTGTTTATAAACTTAGAGAAGAAACCCTATTCAGTTTATTATTTTTTTTTAAAGAATTTTTCCCAAGTACAGCTTCCAAAACAGTGCTTTTTACATTTTAATTTGAACACTTAAGTACTTTAGCTTTTGAGTTTATTGCTTAAGAATACAGAATAGGCATACAAATGCAAAATCCTAGTGCCCTGTCCCAAGAGATTCTGCTTTCATAGGTTAAGGATAGGGCTTAGGAGTTTGCATATTTTAAATATAACTAATGTGGTTCTAAGACTTGTCGTCCTGCTCACACTTTGTGATACTGCTCTACAAGCCTTGAGTAATATATTGGTAAGACAGAGAAATTGACCCAATTTTTAGAACTTAAGAGAAACTCATTTCTTTGGAGACAGATACTTTATATTATATAAAAGTTTGAAATATAACACTTTCTTCAATTTTTGAAGAGTAAATCTGTATGTGTAAATTATTATGCTTTATTCATAAGTTTCATTTAAAAATCAGCTAACAAAATTTTAAATATAATTATTTTAAAACCAAACTTTCAGAAGCATAACTATAATGAATAAAAATATATTACATGCTTCATCTTTCTCTTGAAGTTCATGGTCCTTCTGTAGAGGCTTTAGGTAACTGAATTCTAGGCTATCTAGAATATTTTATTTCTAGAAATAGAAAAGACTGGAAAAGAAATTCAGGTGTTGAATGTAGTGTAAAAGTTAACCTACTTCTGGTAGCATGAGTCTGTTTTTCGTCTTTCGAGATAAAAATCAGTCCAAATCTTTTCCCTTGGTTTTATCTTTTTGTTCATTGGGCCCACATAAGAACTTGCAATAGTTCAATAAAATGGAAAATTCAGCTGAAACACTGAGTCAACAGATGCCACATTCCAAATTCCATGATGTAGAAAACTCCAGAGGTTTTCCAGGGACAGCGTGGGAGACTGTGGAGGATGGCTGCACGATTCGTAACCCTTCCACTGGCATGGAGGGTACAAAAGGATCACGGGCTCCATTTTGAAGGGCTGGTTTTGGGAGAGGACTATTGGTGGACTGAGACTCTCACATTCTCCCACAGGGGCATGAGGCAAGATGGTGGTAATTTAAGGAGAAGGCAAAGACTTAATATGGAGTTCTGATGGTTTGTTGAACATCAAAGGTGTGTGATTCCTACCTAGGAAATATTATGGGTAAGAAAAGTGCTGGCAAGGTTCTTGACAGCCAGATTGTTTTCAAAGTAGCTGCATCCTTAAGTCACTGTATCCCTGACAGTCCTTGATAGCTTCTTAGTGTTTACCAGCTTATTAAATGTAAAGTGATATCTTATTTTTTTGTTTTAAATTTCATGACCAATGAACTGAAGCACTAAGTGCTTGTTAGCATTTTGATACTTTTTCTTTGAATTGCTTACTTATGTTCTTTGCCCATGTTTCACTGGGGTCACTATTTATTTCTATTCTTTGGCATAAGTTCTGGGTAGATTTTAGTATATGTGTATGCAGATAACAGAATCTTTTGTAATTATTTGATACTTTCAGAAACTGTGTATATATTATCCTGTCTGCCAACTAACTACTAATTTTGACTGTGGTATCCTTTATTGAATAGAAATTCTTAATTTGGATACCACAAAATTTATCTTTGTTTTTTGGTCTTTGCAGTTTTATTTAAGAAGTTCTCTCTTACCTAGGATACAGGGATGTATATCCATGGTTTTTCTCCTTGAATTCAAATTAATTGCCTCTGATATAAGTTTATATTTATGCCAAGATACACATTATTTTTATCCTGCTTAATTCTAGAAAATAATTAGATTATCTAAGATAAAATAATTATATAATAAAGCTACTGCTATAAAAATAGATACCTTTGAAATGTCAAAAATGGGAAATAATGTAAAACTAAGCTAGTATTTCATGACAGAAGGTCAATGGGTGACTTGCAGCATATTTATTTTGGATAGTCATTAAGAAGGCAGATTAAAGGTTGTTGTTGCAGACCTGCTTAATCAGGATCTCTTGCTGTAGACCCAGAAATCTTCATTCTTAATCTTTATTCATCTTAATTCTGAATGTATACTAAAAACTGTTTATTAGTGGTTTAATACCACTAATCTAAGAGTACTAAGTTTGAGTTGTAAATTTAGGTATTAGCTTTTAGACTGCAAAGACTGAGAAAAACATTATAGAATATAAATTCTAATTATGTGACATAAATAAATACATACATTGTTTAGGAGAAAGGAACTTTTTCCTGGTTTTAAATTCTCAAAAGATGTATTTCTATCCCTGCTAAACCTGTATGAGTCCCTTTGCAGCAGACCCTGAACAATATCAAGACAATCTATTTAAAAAGGTTTTTAAAGAATATTCAGTGATGTTTTTCATGTGACCTGTGGTTGATTTAATCTTCAACAGAATCTGAGAGCAAAACATTCAAGTAACTGGATGAATACATTTTCACAAACGAGTTTGCATTTGCATTTGCATTTGCACTGTATGGAGGTTAAGAATGACTGGAGCAAACAGTTTTCTTTTGTGAGGAATATTCTTGGTAAAGTAAAGACACTTAGTCACAGTTCCTTCTAAGGGAGAATTTGGTTTAAGTTTTTTATATTGAGATGTAATGTTAATACTAACATTTAAAAAGTATTAGTTTTCAGTTAAAGGTCACCTGGGTTTTGAATAATAATGGGAATATGGAAAAAGCAAATTTTAGTTGCCTGCTGGAAGACTGTATTTTTCTAGGATTCCTGAGATGCTCTTTCTGTTCCAAAGCTGTCCACAGATGAAAACTTAAGAAACCCACAGCACTGACCTTGTAGTTAGGTATCCTACTTAAGGACTTTCTTCTGATAACTTGTCAGAGTTTCTATAATTTGCTTCATAAATACTTCGCACTAGTTCAGTATACTTGGAATCATGGAATTTTAGCATTAGAAAACCTTTAAAAGTTATCTAGATCAATCCCCATTTTATACGAGAAAACTGACAACAAAAGAAGTAAAATAATATGTCTTAGATCATTTGTTTATTGGTAAAATTGGGACTGGAAGTCAGGCTTCTTAAAGCAAAATGAAAGAGAAACCTCAGAGACAAATACAAGAGAAAATCAAGGACAGAGCTTCATTCTGAATAAAGTTGGACTTTGGACAATTCTTAGGTAGGTTTTCTCCATGTTTGCCTACTTCCAGAGAAGGGCAGTGAGGAATTAAGTAAGCACTTCAGATGCATATTTTTAAAAATTTATTTTGAGGTAATTTCCAGTTCACATGTAGTTATGGTGCAGAGAAGTAATACAGAGAGATCTTATGTGCCCTTTATCTACTTTCCTGCAATAGTAACATAAACCCATAGTACAATATCACACCCAGGATATTGATATTGATGCAGCCAAACTGCAGAATACTCCATTACCATAAGAATCTCTTGTTCTTCACATAGATGACATGTTAATAAATGTTTTTCACCTAATATTTTTTTGTCAGATTATGTCCAAGATCAGTTCAGATTACTATTTCTTAAGGTTTCCATAGTAAGTCCAGAAACACCCCTTTACCTCCCAGTCAGGTGAACTAAGGAAAAGAACCTTCCTTTCTGAGAGAGAATAAGCTTAGTCCTGTCCTTCATCTGTAGAGGGAACCTAGTTGGCAGCAAGCTCTAATTGAAGAAAGGAGTTAATGATTCCCAAGGCGGTTGTAACTTTCTCTTAATTTTTCTGAAAAGGTTACTAAAACAAGACTGGAAAGAAAAAATATATATAAATAAAAAACAATAAATATGACTATTAACCAACTGAAATAATTAAAAGTATTCTTAATAGAATCAAGTATTATAAAAATAAAGCCATCCAGAAGTGATATTGGTATTAAATTCTGAAACTTTGGTTAAAATGTAGATATTAAACGAATATTTAAGATGAATAATCTTGAGCATGTGATAAGAATATGGGGATTTGGATTTAATCAACAAAATTTTAGTTAAAATTTCTGCAAATGTTTGACATCAGCAATTGCTGTATAGATCTGAAGCAAGCAATCTATGTAAGGAAGGTACGTGAAATCCTGAAAAACAGGGTGGAGCATCAAAGCAATTCTTGCTGATAAAATTAAAACGATCTTCATTAGAAAAATCTGGAAATATCATTTCTAGATGAATAAACATAAATGGAATCTCTATTAGGAGGAAATATTCAATGTAGATATTTCAATTTAAAATTTCTGAGTGTCCATAAGCAATACCTATCAGATATAAAACAGTTATATCTAGAATCCCTGTTGAGTAAAAATAATGGAAATATCAGCAAGAGCAATTCATGTCTTGGATAGTTTTTAATAGTAGTAATATCTCAGGGTAGCTTTCTCTGCTAATTTATTAAGGACAATAGCAACAGACCAAAATTAGTAATTTCTAAATTAGAGTAAAAGAGTCCAATTCTTATTTTTATGAAACAAGCAAATGAATAAACAAAATGTGATTCTAATAGATTCTGCTAGAAAGTATTGGGATTTACTTTGTCCAAGATAAGGCTGTCTTCTCACATTTCATAATTTATTACTTGCTCCACTGCCTGACATCAAGGTTACTGGCAGCTTAATCCTAATTTCTAAAGCAGTGTCAACAACCATTTCTTTTCCTTCAAAATAAAATTGAAGTTCTATGAAATGATTTGAAGTAATAAAAAATAGTTATCCATCATAAGACCAAATAAGAACAAAGAAATAAAATCTTCTCATCTTGTCCCAGCAGTCTTAAGATGACACAATTTTAATATTTGTAAAATTGCTATAAGCATTCAAGAAATATCCAGGGATGTCATTAGAATTGAAAGCCAGCATAATGTAATAAATTTTCAACTAACAAAAGGTTCGGAAAAGTATATTTCATAGGATGTAGTCTTTTCTAATTTTCTCACAAGCATAGCATTTTTTATTTTCTTGTTGACATAGTAGATATTTAAAATTCTACCCTCCAAGTACATATACCCACAAAGACTTTAATATTTTGTATATTCACTACCCTTCCTTGTTATTGGTTAGGAAAGGGGGCTGAGTAGTCAAAACTCATTAATAGCTTACAAAATAGTTAGAGACAGTAAATTATAACAACAACAGCAAAAAAACTGACAGCTTGTTCAAGTTATAACAACTTCCTGTGGGGGCAAAATAGGGGCACTATTTATGTTGGTTAAGCAAATCCTGCATGTGTTAGACACTGGCCCATTCACCAGGACATTCATTGGCTGGGACGATAGAGAACAGCAGGTGAGGTAGAGTTAGGAAGGCAGGTGAAGCAGATGTGTAACTGTTGTCCCTGACACATGCATGACAATCTGGACTTGAGAAGGTGAGCTTGTGCAGAAAATATCAGGATTTTCATTCTGGAATACTTGACCTATACATAAGCAGGAAATCAGCAAGAAGCCATAAGCAGTTTTCTTTTTCCCATTTGAAGAGGCTTGAAAGGAGTATGCTCAAGGTTATCCCATGTTTTACAACTTCTTTTACTGACAAATTAGAACCTACTTTTTAAAAATCAAAACTAAGATTTCTCACCCATCCTTTTTTCCTCAGGGTAAAGAGCTTCTGCAGGAAGACAATACAATCTGTTTTGCTGATGAGAATCCCCTTGTTCTGTCTTAACGTCATGAGAGCCTGGGTGCTAGTCTTTGCAGGCGGACTGCCTGTTCAGTGGAAGTTACTAATGCTGGATCATTCTTTCTGTTTATTAACAGAAAAACTAGGAGAATAATAGTAATAATTGGATAATTTTGTTTTGCCTTGAGAGAAAAGATAACATCACATTTAGGCTTACTTTCCCTTCATTAATTTTTTACAACTTTCTGAATTTGTACTCACATAAAAATATACTCCTGTGTAATCCGAGGTTCCCTTAAAGACTATAAATAGAAACCTTTAAAATTCTGCATCCATAGTTTAGGGACATGCATTATTTAAAATTTTTTACCATCTCTTATGACTATTTTAACTTATTACCATGGTAGCCATATATACTGAATATTAACCTGCAAACAATATAAATTGAGAAGATATATTTTACCTCCCTTTTTACTATATTATTGTCTGGTTGATCAATGTAGGAAGAATGAAGCCAGGATTGCAGATTATCTATTATTTCATATCAAACACATAGATTTGAGAAGTTCAGTAAATTTTACAGCTTTTTCTAACTCGTGTTTTTTGGTGGCTAAGAAATTGGTACTTTGAGGTTCAGAGGAAATTTTGAGGTAAAAAGTCACTGTCTTCTCAAAAGATTTCTTAAAGAGCAGTGTAATTTTACATGAGAGTTGCATGAGGATTATCAATTGCACAATGTAAATGGTTCTTATTGTACTTTCTGGTTATTCCAATTGGATTATTAAAGATAGCCTTAAATTGGATCTTATATGACATCAATAACTAACAGAGAGATAAGAGTTCTGGCAATAGATCTATTTCATTTATTGAAAGAGTGACAGCTGTAATCCTGCTTCTTTGCAACTTTTATCATATACAAAATTTGTTTGGCATTATGGAGGACTGAGTTAGAATGTGATGGTTCAAACAGTTAGGCACATCTTACTGTCACTTCATCATGCAGGGAAATGACAGCTTTATTCTTATTGACCAATGGCTCTTCCCATTTTTTGCAGAGCTCTTCCTACACTCGTCAAGTAAGCCTGGGACCCACCTACTTTATCTGTTTCCATGTTTGATAGGAAAAATATTGCTCTTCCACTGCATAAGTATACTTTTGTTGGAATATTGGTTTGCCTCTGCATTCGAGCCAAGAGTCTGAATAATTCTGTATTTGAGCTGCAAGACCTATAAATCCTAAACTCAAAATATATTTATTAGAAAGATATAATCCCAAACCAATGTTGATGCAAATGTGCCTTACCTCACACTGTGGGGTCAGCTGACAGCCCTGGGCAAATTTAATTAAAGAAAATAAACTAATTTATCATTGAAAGGCAAGAACAGAAGTGACTGCGAACTTTAAGTGGCTTAAAACAAAGTAAATGCTGCCTGAAAAAATTAAGTAAGTTATTTGAAAATAGTGGACAATCCAGCTATATATTTGTATGCAAACATACTAGAAAGTTGAAAGTCTGGCAGTTGTGTAGCAGCCAGAATTCATAGCAGAACAGTGAATTTCAATTCTCAGTAAACTCTAGTAGTGACTAATTTAACTTTATTATTGTATTTAATAATGTTAAAACTCCCTTAGTAGTAAGTAGCCTTTCATCATATGACTAAAACATTCTTCAAAATATCATAGTAGAATGACTGAAGCTTCTATTTTCACTTAGTGTGGGGAGTCTAAAATATCCCCTAAACAGATATTCATGGATTTCTAGGAGGTTCCAGATATGGGAGACGTCAGGAGGGAGTGTGTTTTTTCCTCCCAGGCACCTCTCTTTGGGATTTCATACTGAGTACTTAATCTCTGATTGTTGTATTCACTCTCGAAACTACTGTTTGACTTCTACAAACTATCCCAATGAAGGGACATGTGCCTCCCATATTACTCAATACAACACTTATGTAAATCACACTTTCATTGAACATTTAAAATCATGGTGGCAGCCTATAGCATAGCAGACAACAGAAGAAAACCTAAACCTCCTGTTCCTACAATTCCAGGCCATCTCTGTTTTGGAGATTCTTTTTTATTTTTTATTTTTATTTTTTATTATTTTTTTATTTTTGAAAGAAAGAAAAAGAGAGGAAAGAAAGTAAGAGTGAAAGAAATTTAAAAAAGAATGTAAGAGAGAAAGAAAGAGGAAGAAAAAGAGGGAGAGAGAACGGGATTCTTGTTCTATTGCCCAGGCTAGAATGCAGTCTAAAAATGGGTATTAAAAACCTCTTTTTTGCCAATAATTGTGCTTAACAATGGAAACAGGAAGGAATAAGGGATGAAAATAACAAACAAGCAGCCAAGCAGTGTTTTACTTAAACCTGTAAAATGCTATGCAATTGCTAAGGAGTGATTTACTTCCAATTATGTGGTCACTTTTAAAATAGGTGTAATGTGATACTGAGAAAAATATATGTTTTGTGGATTTGGGGTGGAGAGTTGTGTAAATATTTGTTAAGTTTACTTGTTCCAGGTCTGAGTTCAAGTCCTGGATATCCTTGTTAATTTTCTATCTCGTTGATCTGTCTAATATTGACAGTATCATGTTAAAGTCTCCCACTTTTATTGTGTGCGAGTCTAAGTCTCTTTGTAAGTCATTAAGAACCTGCCTTATGTATCTGGG
>CAUYLG010036644.1:0-98546 GCA_963573385.1 Cacajao melanocephalus | reverse complement strand
ATATAATTTTTTAAACACATAAATATTTTTTGAGTACTTACAGTGTGCAGTTAGATTCAAGTTTTTTTTTTTTTTGAGATGGAGTCTCACTCTGTCACCCAGGCTGGAGTGCAGTGGTGCAATCTTGGCTCACTGCAACCTTCACCTCCTGGGTTCAAGTGCTTCTCCTGCCTCAGCCTCCTGAGTAGCTGGGATTACAGGCATACTCCACCACGCCCAGACAATTTTTGTATTTTTAGTAGAGATGGGGTTTCACCATGTTTGCCAGGCTGGTCTCAAACTCCTGACCTCAGGTGATCCACCCACCTCAGTCCCCAAAGTACTGGGATTATAGGCGTGAGCCCCTGTGCCTGGCCATCAATTTCTTAATCAGATAATATAATGAGACAATCCAGCAGAAAAATGGCCAAAAGTCTTGGGCAGGCAGCATTTTATTTACAAAGGAAAAAAATTTTAATGACCAGTAAAGGCAGAAAAGGTGCATAGGATCTTCAATGTCAGAGAAATGCAAATTAAAGTCACAGTGCAATTCCCCTCCACAGCCCCTGGTCTGGCAGAAATGAAAAAGCATGATTCTATGACTTGCTGGCGAGGACAGAGCGGCAGGTGTGGTGGGAACTGGTACTGCCCTTTGCAAAATCAGTTTGTCCCTTTGCATGTGGATGATGAAGCTACCACCTCTTCCATTCCAGGAGGGGACCTGGAAAAATGATTCACCTGCGTGACAGGAGACCCGGGAGAGCATTCCCAGCAGTGTTCACATAGGAACCAAATCCTGGAGAGAGATCTGTGTCCGGTGGCGTCTGACGGGGTGAACGCTGCGGTTTGCTTGATTCCTCCCGTAGAGCAGTGAGCACTGATGAAAAGGTCCAGTGTCTTCCTCCGTGGTGCCTTGCACTAATGTCCTCCTGAGTCCAGGGAGCCTGGCACGGAGGCACCCCAACCACAACCCTAACCCACAGCTCAGAGTCAGAAAACAGCTCCAGCTCTGAGGGATGTGTCTAGAGGTGGCAAACCATGGAGACCAGCAGGCAGCGATGGCCGCACACGCAGGGCCACAGTCTCTTGCGTGCGGTGGGTGAGGGCTGGGGGTAATTTTGCGATTTGAGAGAGGGCTGACCTGGGGAGTCCTTTTCCTACCCGGAAAATGTCTTCACGGGTCTTTGGTTGATGATAATTCATTAAGTGTACATTTACCTTTTGTGTACTTTTCTGTATGGGTGTAAATCTTTCAGGAATTTAAAATGTTAAAACACGCAACGCCACTAAAAGAGGTAATGTGGGCTGAATTGTTCCCACATGTACGCATTTCTCTAGCGTCCTTCCCTGACGATGTTCACAGAGGGAATGGGACCAGATGCTTTGGAGCTGGTGGAAGGAAAAGACAGGAAAAGACAGCCCTGAGCCAGAGGGAGGGCTGGGAAGGAAAGACCTGGGGGGGATTTGGAGAACAGGAAAATGGTTTGGCTCTGGGGGTGCTCTGGAGAGCTGGAGAGAGCGGGCTGGGCATTGAGGCTCCTGCCACTTGTTCTGGCCACGCAGAAGCGCCAGCCATGGGCTCACACTCGCCAGGGCCGAATGCTGAGTCCCTCATATCCTAGGCTGCAAGGGTTAAGCCTACTCTTTTCCAGGCAAGAAACTTTCCAAGGCCTCCATGCTTGGAAGGGGCAGAGCCAGGATGGAAACCTACATCTTTGTCTCCATAACCCAGGTTTCTCCCCCAAATATCAAAACATCTAAACTCTTGGGGCCTTGAATTCCTATTTACAATTGCCTGGAAGTCGGGCGTAGGAGAAGGTGGGCAGGGATGGTCAAGGGCTCTGGAGAGTGCGGTGAGGTTAATGGCAAATGGTGTGGTGCCCTGGAGGTGCTGAGGACCAAAAGCCTACTCTTGGAGCTACCTCCGTACACCTGGCATTCTGCGCTGCTGAGAGCAGGTGTTTCTTGCTCCTTGTTTAGAGATTTACATGCTCCTCAGAGCCCTGCTGATGTCGACCTGCAGTCCTGCAGATGGCTTTCTGCTCAGGGAGCGTCCTCCTGCTCCCGTGCTGAAGGAAGGGGCAGTAAAGGGCAGGGGTGCCCTACGTAGCAAGCCCTTTGTGTCCCTCATCCTGGGATTGGGGGTCTGGCTCCATGTGTCTCCCGAGAGACACACTTGATTCATATTTCTTCTGTAGGGATTTTCTTTTTGTTTCTTCCTTTTCTTCTTCCCCCGCCTCTGCCAAGATTTGCAGCCTAACATTGCTGGGGACGGGGTTACAGGTTGAAAACAAAGGCGCTTTTGCCAAGGGAAGGTGTTTGCAGCCCATTCTCTATTATCGGAAGGTAGCTTCAGGTTTTTCATCTCATCTCTCTGCTGTAACTGTGCACGCTGGCCAAGAGCTGGTTCTCGGCATGAGGACAAAGTGGTGTAAGATATTGTAAGCTGAAACTATGTGCAAGAATTTTTAATATTACAATATTCAAAGAATCTTCAGATACAGCTTGGTTGGAGTTACATATTTGAAGGAAGCTACAGGTTTCGAGTTAGAGAAGAGGGAAAGAAACAGCCCATGTGCACCAGCTGGCGGCCGTCTCGAGACCCCCACCCCACCCTTGCCTTCTAAAGCAGGGAACAGGCGTCATACACTGCAGTGAAAGGCTCCCACAGAGCGGGCATCTTCCTGCTCCACCTGACGCAGCTGTGCCCAGTGTCGGGGCAGTCCTTTCCCATAGCGTGGGAAGAAGTAATCAGTTTCTTCCTGTTGATTTCCTAACAAGCTCTATAACATGAAAATTCATAATTTGGTTTTAATTACTAAAGCCTGGGTGATACCTGTGACAGGCGTGAGTAGGTCAGGGGCCTTCTCTAGGAATGTCCTCTCTGGGGTCCGAACATGACTGTGTGCTCATGCTCACTGTGGATGCTTATCCAGAGATTTCTAAATCTGGGCTTGGGGAAGGCCCTGTTATAAATGATGGATGATCTTGGCTTAGCATGAATCACTTTCAGTACATGCTATACATTAATTTAACTGCCCTCTGCATTTTTCTGCGATGCCTAAAGTCTTGGCCTCCATCTGAAATGGTGGAATTCCATGTTGGTAGGAGCATCCTAAATGACTTTGGGAAAAAATACACTTCATAAGAAAAAGCTAACTGGATTTTTAATTTTTCACATGAATTTCTCTGGCACTAAGTTACGTAGCTGAGGTGCTTGAAAGGATCACCCAGAATACTTAGATTCCCAAATCCTGAGGTCAGCAAGCCAGCTGTGGTGAGTCTGGAAAGGCTTTGGAGCACTTCCTGGTGGGAATCATTCAGGGCTGGCGTGAGGGGCTCTGCTTGACCTGGACAGCCGGTGCCTCCGAGAGAATCCAGCTTGCTGTGTGTCTCTGCCTCACAATGCCTTTTTCTTTAGCCTTCATAGGTCTTTTCTTGAAAAGTGAAAGTTATTAAAGTAAAATATTTCAATACCTGTTGAAAGAAACATAAAGGGAAATGTAAAAACAAACGACCTTCAGGAGAAGTAGAAAAGGCACGGAGAATTGAGGCCTCTTTCCAGATGGCCACGCAATCAATGAGAGGTGGCCACTTGGCAATCAGGCCGCAGTAGTAAATACAAATCTGAATCTTATCTACCTAAAATACTTGTAGGCAGGGCCTGGTGGCTTACGCTTGTAATCCCAGCACTATGGGAGGCTGAGGCAGGGCATCACCCTAGCCCAGGAGTTTGAGACCAGCCTGTGCAACAAAGTGAGAACCCCCCCATCTTTACAAAAATTAAAAATTTTAAACAACTAGAAACTTGTGATTTTTTTTTTTGAGAGAAAAATATATTACATTTACTCTGTAACAAGTAACTTTATAACACCTTTTTTAGTATCTAGGACGTTTATTTTACATCCATGATGAGATAAAATGGTAATTTGATACAGCCAGCACAGGATTTGTGAAACAGCTACAACAGTTACAAAAGTTTCACATTGTGGAAAGTTCTGGAAGTGTTCAAATGATACTAAATTTAAAACCATAATAAGTAAAATGTGAAAGAGAAAGACCACAGGGTGTAGAGGACAGGCGGCTTAAAGCCTGATTGGGAGAGTGGGAGGCTCCTGCTGCTGCTAGGACCGGACCTGGAGGGAGTCAGCTGCCCTGCACTGCCCTGGCCTTTCCCTGGGTGGCGACGCCAAAGGCTCTTGGGGCTGAAGCTCCCATCTGGGCCCAGCCTTTCCTCTGCTTCACTTTTCTTTTTAAAGCTGGACTTAGTATTGAGTTATTCACAGCTATTCTATCTGATACACAATGTTTTGGTGTAACTGTTTTTCTATTCAGGAAAAAATACTTGTTTTATTACTTTTAACCTCAGGAAAAAGTACTTTCTGGTGTCTAATACTTGTGTTTTTATTAGAATCTGCTCCTCTATTGTACTTTAGTGTACATTTAATTTGGCACCTGATGTGTAATGGAACCTCGCATGAGTTTAGAAGAATGTCCTGTAAAACGGCCCCTTACTGTACCTCATCTACAAGTGGCTTTTCTCTCGTATTTTCTAATAGTTAATAAAATGTTCCCAAAGAAATCAAGTAGTCTTTAGAAGTAAATGGCCCCAATTTATATAGCTCTATTTAAAAAATAATGGGTGTGTGCTTCCAGAGATATTTTATGTATATAAAAACAAGTATATTAATTTTTCTTCTAATTCTTTTTGGGACAAATGCTAATTATTTTATAGCACCTTTTTACGCTATGTGCAGTTACAGCAGTTAAATATTGAAAAGATTTATGAAATTATTCCAATGTGATGTGGCCGTCTAGCAAGAGTGACACAGAGGCACTCATGCATTTTCTCCTCCCACTGAAATAGGGAACACTTAGACGTTAAAGTCGACAATGGAAGGATATCAAGCAAAGACATTGAAGTCGGCATGCACAGAAGATTATATATATATACACACATATATATGCAGAAACAGTCTCTCTACTTTTTTAACCAAAAAACCATATAATTTACATTTTTTAGTGATTTTAGAGAAGGAGAAGGAAATTCTCAGATTTTGCATAATCAGGGTCTCAACCTAGCAAGCAGTAAATTCAGAACATTTTTTTTTTTACTGAATGTACCTGGAACCAGGAATCCCAACTGTTTGAAGGCGGAGTCACTAGGAAAGGAAAAGACCCAGGAAGTGTCACAGCCGCTGCCACAGAGTCCACGGAAGCCCTCCTCCAAGTCCATAAATATCAGAAAAGTTCCCTGAGCAAAGCAAATGGGCTCTGTTTGGTTTCTTCATCCACAGGAACACTGAGGTTGAGCTGGAGGGAGATGGCAGGAGGGAGGCGTGCTGGGGTCGGGGGTGGACGGAGGGAGACCCGTGAGCGGTGACAGTGATGCTGCGGACACACGAGGAACAATCGCAGCAGCCTGGCCCTTCTGTTTGGATTCTGGCTCGAAGTTTCACACACACTGGCCTCACTCGGACGGTTTGATGGGCCCAGGCTGTGCCAGCTCCAGGGCTTTCTTGCCAGCAGGTCTGCGGTGTGGCCAGTTTGCTTCCTGCCGAGTTTCCAGGCAGCGCTGGTGCTCGCGGCCGGCCCCACCCTCCGAGCCCTGGGTGGAGGTGAGGGTCCTCACTCCAAAGGAACATGGGCCCACAGGGTGACCGTCTCAACACGTGATCCTAGGATGGTCACGTGGTCGCTGGGGGCGCCTGTGGCTGCCAGCGCCTCTGCCGACCCTGGGTGAGGGACGTCTTGCCCGCTTGGGGTCCTGGCCTGGCCTTGCAGCCCAAGGCTACGGCGAGGAAGGAGTATGCACGGGAGCAGGGTGAGGGGTGGTGGGTCCCAGGGCACAGCGCCTGTGACCCCAAATGTCCCGCATGGGTCAGGGGGTGAAACTCAGCCCAAAGGTGACCCAGGGCCTCCTGGGGATGAGGCAGGAGGGAGGTGGAGCAAATTGCTTCTCCACTAAGCCTCATACTAGGCTCAGTGTGGAGAGAGGAGAGATGAGCTGGGAGGAGCCAGGGTCTGTGTGGGCCTCGGCCGCCACCCCGGGGGTACTGTGGACCTGGGCCACACTGTCCCCACTCCAGAATGCCCCAAGCAAGCAGTGTGTGCAAGTCCTGCTTGGCCCCAGCCTATGGCCACAGTGAGGCTTATAGGCTCTGGTTGGCATCAGATGCATGATTTGATCTCATACACCTGGACCCTTCCCAGCTATGAACAGGCCAGGGGGCAGTGGGAGCGTAGAAAAGGGCGCTGTGTGGAATGGTGCCATGGGATAGAGCCGTCTGGGGACTGGCACGGAGGTGGCCTTGGAGTCGGAGTTCTTGAAACCTGCCAGCCTAGGTGGGGTGAGTCTCTGTCTCTCTCTTTTTTTCTGGCCGTGCCTACTCACCCCTTCACTCTTCCTCAGAGAGGCCTTCTGCTCAGATTCAGATCTCCTGAGGCCTGAGGACGCAGGCCTTGGTCCTGGCTCTGCCGTTTCCTAAGTGGCCCTGGGCCAGTTCCTTACCTCTATGGTCTCACCTTCCTCGTCTGTGTAATGGGCACGATGGCAGTCCCACCTCACAGGGCTGCCATCTGCATTTAATGACTTCCAGCCTGTGAAGGACAGAGCAGGGGCTGGCACACAGTCAGAACTGTGTAGACATCAGCTGTCTCTGAGTAACTTCTGTTTAATGCCCACCTCCCCAAACTGGACTGAAGTGTGTTGTGCTGTGTCCCTACCATTGTTTGCCTGTGGACATGTGACGGTGTGTGTGAGGGGTGAGCGCAGGAATGAATGAACGCATGTAAGGTGATGGCAGCGCGGGCCTGAGGGGTGCAGGCCAGCTGGTTCCCTCCCTGAGGCTGCTGTGTTTCCGACCTCATGGTCTGAGTGAGGAGCATGGCTCTTCTAGAGGGGACCTTTCCCCAGCTGCACATCCAGCAGAGCACCTGGAGCAGCGGCCTTCTGATGGTGCACACGGCGGGTCTTCCGCGCGTGGAGAGGCGGCCTTCCCTAACCCTGCATCTTGGTTGCTCTGCTAGGTCCATTCAGCTGTGCTTGGCAGGTTTTCACCACACTGCCCACTCCAGAGATGAGGAAACAGAGGTTTTGAGAGGCAAAGGTGCCTGGTCAGGGCACAGAGCCAGGAGGGAGGGCCCTGTCTTCTCCCTGCTGTACCACATCCTCGGAAATTGGCACCCTCTTTCCTATCACCCTCAGGCGGTCCTGATGGGAGGATGAGAGGGCAGGAGCCTTGGGGTAGCTCCTGAGAAAAGTCCGGCAACACAGAGCAGAGGAACGTAGCCGCTGTTCGCTTTCCTCTCCCCTCCTGCATCTCATGCTGTAACCTGTCCCTGGGATGGGAAGTTCTTGGAAGGGGTGAACCCCTGGCTCGTTTAGCTGCTCTGAAGGAGGACTGCCCGCAGGGAGCTGCCCCCTCACCCCCCTTGCACCTGTGCCACCGACCTCCCTCTCCTCATTCACGTGTGAAGGGCGCCTGGCACGGATGAAGGAACTTGTGTAAACGACTCCATCAGCAAAACACCGCCCCCTCCACTGGGTTGTTCTGGCAGCAAGTTGTTATGGCCGAGAGTGGCTGGATTTGAACCAAGAGCTTTGAGCTACAAGACTTCGTAGCTGTTATTCCCTCTTAAACCAGGGACATTTCCTCACATTATACTCTGCGGTTTCTTCTAGAAATTTCTACCAGAAATTCATACCCCAATTACTCCAAAAGCCACCGCTTTTAGAAAAGCATTTAGATGGGATGGGATCTCCCAGATGGGAGCAATTCAGACGTGTCCCTGGGCATGCAAGGCTGAGGCGGATCACTCAGCGAGCTCTTCGTGTCTGAGCAGCACGCACACCCTCAAGTCTAGCCTCCAGCCCAGGCTTCACAAAGGTGTTTACCGTCTGCAAACGCTGCGTGTGAATCAGCCCTTCTTTCTAGACCCTTTTTCTGCAAGAACAGCCTGCCCGCTTGCTTGTTATCAACACTTGGAAGTGCAGCAAATCGTTGTCTCCAGAAGAATGCCGTGATAGTGTCAGAGTTGCTTTCTCGGGCCCGGATTTGTGTTTGCAGGCTGTGCTGGCCTGTGGAGATAAGCCAGGCTCTGTCCCATCCTAGAGACCAGGCTCTGGCAGGGAAGGTGGGGCAGGAGGGTTGGGAGTCATCTTTTCGTCCCAGCTGGAAGGTGAAGTCAGTGTACTATCAGGATCTCCTCCAGTTTCTGCCTTGTTAAATATTTGAGTCATGAATCACAGATCAGGTTATCAAGGGACACTTGGTTCTGTCTTAGAACTGTCTCATGCATAGGAAGAACAAGATCGAATTATTTTTGTGTGGGTTTATTTAAGTAAACACTGCTTGAATGCAAGGGCCCGATGAGAAAGCCGCAGTGCTGGTTGGCTCAGAGACAGAGGCTGCCCGAGGGCTGAGGTAGAGAATGTTTCGATGTTGGATTCTGGCCTCAGCGACTCATCAAATTTTGAATCTGCAGTTTGTACCATTCTATCTGTACAGTACAAAATACTTTCTTATTTCAATGGAGAAAATCCCTCATGAAGGATATTCTAATTATTATTTAGCATATTTACATTTTCCTTACGATATTAAAACCTGCACAGATATATTCCAAAATATAACCAAAATATTATCATTTCCCGTCAAAAGCAGAAAATACTTTTTGCCTCTTTCGGGAACACATGATTAAAAATAAACTGATGACTAAGAAGCTTAAGCTGTTTAAGAAATCTGGATTTGTAAAGAGATGATCCAAAAGGGAGGAACAAGGAAAGGAGGATTTTGAGAGCTTTGGGAGGGGCCGCAGAGTGAGGCTAGCTTTGTATCCTGGGGGATTCTTACTGAGAAAAAGGTTGTGCTGCAAGGCCTGGAAACAATGGAACATGTAACGAAATGGTAACAGTAACAGCCGGGAAAGAAAGACTGGCTTTAGGAAGCACCTAAAAAATGGTGCACGGACAGATGAACCGGAATAACTGTGTTCCTTTTTATCCCTTGGGGACACTAAATTCCCAAAAGTGCATTATTTTGTTATTTTTAGATATGCAGCGAGCAGGGAAACCGCTGAGAACCCCCCATGTGAACCCTCACGCAGCTTTCCTGAAGTCAGCGTTGCCTGTTGAGTGTCTGTCACAGAAGAGGGCTTGGGACGGCTGTGCTGTGTCCCTTCATGGGAAACAGTGACGTGTGTTCCGGCGCGTCTGGGCACCGTGGCCTTGAGCGGCTCTGTGAGAGTGCCGGAGGGTGATGGCACCGGAGGGTGATGGCACCGGAGAGTGATGGCACCGGAGGGTGATGGCACCGGAGAATGATGGCACCGGAGGGTGATGGCACCGGAGGGTGATGGCACCGGAGGGTGATGGCACTGGAGGGTGATGGCACCGGAGAATGATGGAACCGGAGGGTGATGGCACCGGAGGGTGATGGCACCGGAGGGTGATGGCACTGGAGTATGATGGCACTGGAGGGTGATGGCACCTTGAGGTCACTTGTTTTCTCTGCCATCCAGTGAATTGCTTGTAAATTTCCTGCCATATGACTATTGCATTTCCAAAAAAAAAGAAAACATCCTCAAAATATCATAAGCTATATTTTTGATGTGACTGTTGGTCTGCATTTCTGTCATATCCAAAATTAAAAAAAAAAATAATTTCAAGTTCTAAAATGTTTCTGCTGAGGAGTTTTACTGGGCATGTGTATGGCTGTGGGATTTCCAAGTTAATTCTGAACAGAATATTCAACTCTCAATAAACTCTGAGAAGCACTGTTTTTATTTCTCCAGTAGGTATGCTAATGATGAAGGGGAAAGTGGACCCGTATAGTGGCTTCAATCTGTTGGAAGAGAAAGAACTACACTTTATATTTGTAATATACTTCTTTCAGCATCCTATAAATGTTCAAAGTTTGTCACAGATTACTTGGTCATACATGAGTTAGTAGATTTCCAGTACTCTACAAAAAGGTAGTTCCTCACCATTCTCCTCTACACATCAGAATCCAGCTGAAATCAGGGTTTTTAATGATCTTTGGTTGCATAATGTCTTAAGATTTTAAAAACATTTCCTTTTTTACCTAATTCACTTCAGTACTCCAATATTGACATTATGTTATGGTTGTGATGACATTTTTCAGGTGGAGAGACTAGTATATTGGGTTTTAGGGTCTTAATATGTTTGTCAGTTGAAGGAACTGTCATATATCGGGTTTTAGGGTCTTATATACATGTGCAACCCCTTAGCACCAAAAGTAGAAACTAGTCTTTTGTTTCTGAGTCCAGCGCCTGTGACTTTAGGTGACAGGGTCCCGTCAGGGTACTAGGCAGCTTACAGAATTTAACTAGAATGTGCCAAAGCACTGCAAATTAATCAAAATGGAGCAAAAAATATGTGCTTAACTTAATTTGTGATGACCATTTAAGAGTCCAAAATAATTTCATTTCACTCCTTATTTTCCTTTAGGTTCCACAAATGAAAAGCTACCCCAACGTGAAGGCACAGGAAAAACAGGTAACTATCTTAAAATAAATGTCTACGATGATATGTAACATCTAACGTGTATCCTGTGAAATCGCTTCTGAAGTTACAATGTAAACATCCCCTAGTGATGGTAATGAGAGCCCAACCAGTTTGCTGTCTCTTTATTCATTCAGCAAATGCCATTCACCTCTTCTGATCACCAGCTGGGCTGGGCCTGTGCCCTGCTGGGATCACTGGTGTTGTGACTGTGCTCTGTGGCTTGCTTCGGGACCACTGGCAGACACTGTTAGGACCCCCGGAGCCTCCTGCTCCCTGACTGTGGAGAGGGCTGAGGCTCAGTATTTTGGCTCCATGTGGGATTCTAACCCATTGCAATTATTGAGGACCCTGATAAAGATGCCTCAACTCCTCCCTACGAGGAGGAAGAGGAAGAGTTTTTCTACTTACAGCAATCACTGCCTCTGAGACTGGTACAAACAAGAGCCCAACAGGACCCTTAACCTTAAGCATGACGTGGCAGCCTGTGGGTCCTGTTTCGGGGGCTGTCACATGCCCACCACAACCCCCGGGAAAGTCTTCATCCTCTTCCCTGCCCTTGGCTTGGCCAATACCCTTTAGTACCAGGACACATTTCTGCTTTTCTCTTATATCAGCCCTTCAAGTCAGAGGTTGTTTTCAAGATGAGAAAAAATACTTTAGTACCAAAATTTTAGGGACTTTTCTTTTGCTATGTAGGTTACAGTGTAATGAACCAGTAACAAACAAAAATAATATAAAGACAGGGCCAAGACAGGCAGATCACCTGAGGTCAGGAGTTCGAGACCAACCTGGCCAACGTGGTGAAACCCTGTCTCTACTAAAAATACAAAAATTAGTTGGGTGTGGTGGCACGTGCCTGTAATCCCAGCTTCTCGGGAGGCCGAGGCAGGAGAATCTCTTGAGCCTGGGAGGTGGAGGTTGCCATGAGCCAAGATTGTGCCACTGCACTCCAGCCTGGGCAACAGAGTGAGACTCTGTCTCACACACACACACACACACACACACACACACAAAACAGACTGGAGTTTTATTCAACCAATCCCTTATGCATATGTGGGAACTGCAGTGGAGCCCATCCCTGCTCCGGAAGATCTTTTGCAGAAGGAGCTGCATGACTAGGACACAGACGTGTAGGAGGGTTCAAGCTGGCACAGGAGTTAACGTCAGCCTGTCCAGAGGGCACCCTCCAAGGATGAGGGAGGAGCAGCTTCCTGGAAGGGGAAATACGTAACAGGTGTGAGCTGGGACAGAAGATGCCTCACAGTCAAGGAAAATAGCTCATTTTTCCAGCCAAAAAATGATGACAGGCCTAATGGGAACGCCCGGTGGGGAGAGGGTTTACGTTTGGAGAGGAAGGGGTGAAGTTGGTAGAGCAATGATGTGAGCTGTGAGAATAAGATAATGGGGTGGGTGTGTTGACATTTGTAGAGCGAAGAAGGGAGGATGCTCGTGTTAGAAAGATTCATCCAGCGTGGAAAGGGAGGGGAGGCAAAAGGCCCGTCTTCTCTCAGGCGGCATGCCGAATCCTGTTCATTACGGTATTTATGGTACCCACTGTAAAAAAAAAAAATCTGGAGGAATTGGTACATGGGCATGAAAGTGAGTTAAGGAGAGAACACGCCTGCCTCCCAGGCCCGCGGTCTAGGCCCGCATACGCAGAGGGGGCACCTCGATTAAGCAACAGAGCTGGCTTCCAGACACAAGTGAGGCAATGAGACACTTCCCACACCCTAACGGGGAAGAATGACCAACGCACAGCTCTTCGAGATTTGTGTTTTGTTCCCTGTGTCTTATTTATTTTTGTTTTATTTCCAATGGCCTTGTTCCGTGGGGACAGAGCAACCCCATCTGTGAGGGACGGGGCATGGAGTAGGGCCTGAGGATGCCCACGGCTGAGGAGGAAAGTGTGGTCAGGGCAGGGCGGGCAGCAGCCTCTGGTGCCCAGAATCAGGCCTGGGAGGAAGATCAGGCGTGGACCACGACACTCACCGTGTCCTCAGGCCACACCTGCCCTCCCTACGTGCCACCCAGGCTGAGCTTTCAGGCTGGCCTGGCCCCAGTGACGGGGGAGGGGGCTGGTGGCCCCAGTGTGGTGACTCGGTGAGGCCTCAGCAAAAATACACAACAGTAATAATGTATTCGATTGTCCTCATTCCAAAAAATTTCAAATATGTTCTTTTAAGACTTTTTGTATGTTCTTGCGTTTAAAATATGTTTCCCATTTTGTTTTATTTTCTTGGAAGAAGATTGTAAAATAGTCAACCACAAAATATTCCTAGTTTATTGTTATTATCAGTGTTAGACTTGGATATTTCAAATAACTGTTGTCACATTTTTTTCAGTATTTTGATAGCTAGCAAACTGTTTTTGAGAGATTACTCAATGTTAACTTTTTTTGACAATCTGTTTTGATTTTCCCCCAAAAAAGCCTCATGAGAAACTTTGTTCTTCAGACCCCTGGGGAGTTAATGACTTAGTTATCTCTGTAGCCCTCATCTTCGCCACCTTTTCCTGTATTTCAATCTGAAAGTTACATTTAACAAAATGATATAAGTGAAAAAAAAAAAAAAAGGATGATCCTGAGAACACCAAGGTGCCTTGTGGTCGCTTCTGGGGCTGGAGCCCTGAGTGTCTGGAGAAGGAGTTCTGGCTCACGTTCCCTGCCATCCTGCCAGGTCTCTGAGCCATGTAAAACCTCCTGCTTTACCAGGGAACCCAAAGCCTGTGTGTCAATTAATTAAATACAGATGATTCACTTAGAAAATGTGTGTCCATGGGTAGCGCAGGGGCCTGTGACGCCCCAGCCCACCCTTTCCTCCATTCTCCATCACTTTCACCCTGTCCCCTCCACCCCATACCCCTCACATCCTCACTTAGATTATTCCACGGCAGCAGTGGAGACAGGGAGGTCCAAAGGTGTAGACAGGGTCCAGGATTCTCCAATCCTGCCTTTCTCTTGGTGAAGACAGAGGGCGTGTTAAGAATACAAGGCTCTGCTCACCATCCCGCACCCCAGTCCCTGCCAGGCCTTCTTCTGTAACCTCTAGTGACCCAAATTCATTACTTTTCTTTCCCAGTGCTAGCCTTTCTTTGCTCTAATTATTTGGATTCCTTCCTCGCCTGCCCTATGGCCTATGATTGGCCCTGAGAGTTTAGAACGGATGGGGTATTTTCCGCATGGAAGTTAGGTTAGCGTCTAGCCGGGAGCATTTTAAGTAGCAGCTCACCCAATAAGTGATGTAGCTTCACCCCCGCGGCAGCGGCGACATCGCGTTGGGTCTGTGTGGGGTTGCTGTTGGGTTCGATCTGTGGGGGGCTGAGTGCAAGACCTTAGCATCCACCCGTATGCACACTTACTTCACTTACTCTCATAATTGTAGTCTCCTTGCAAATCTTTTCCGTTCTGAATTCAGATGATGCCGCAGCCCCAGCGTTGGAGACTCAGCCTCAAGGAGATGAAGAAGGTGAGCCTGGGCAGGGATTGCACAGCCTCGACTGGGGAGGAGTGTGAGGGCCAGTGTGGAGCTGGGAAGTGGGGCGAGTCATCTTGTTAGAGCTCCATTCAGTATGGATTGTAACATGCCAGATGCAGAGAGAAAAGACCACATAATCTCACTTGTATGTGGAATCTATTTTAAAAACTCCAATGGCGAGAAGAAGGAAACAGCATGCAGAAAGCTGGCCACCAGGGTGGGGCGGGACGGAGGAAATGGGGAGATGGGGTCAGAGGCTGCAAAGCTGCAGGTATGCGGGATGGACAAGTGCACTCATCCGGCGTACAGCACCAGGAAATAGTCAATGATGAAATGACAGTGGACTGCATGTGTGCATTTCCTAGCCACACACCCGTGAAGTAACCGTGAGATGCTGGGAGTGTGAATTGGCTTGGCTGTAGGAATAATTTCACTGTGTAAATGTGTATCTAAACATCATGATGTACGCCTTAGACAGGGATAAGGGAGCACACTCACAGCAGAAACAGACTGCGTTTGGCCATGCCCAGCCTCAGGAGGACACCCCCTGTTTTTCCTGATGTGTTTGGAGCGAGCGATTTTCAGATACTGCCACCGTGCATTCCCGTGAGGGTTTCGTTAAACACATGTTTCCAAGTTGACATTTCACAGTTTGGATAATATAAAATGTCTGAGCATGTTCCCTGTTTGCATTTCATGTCTTTATAGGCGGTGATAACAAGGACACATTTCCTATTTTTACCTTTAATACGTCGTCTTAGGTACTCGACATTGTACAGAAAATTCCCAGGTCAAAGGGGGCCTGAGTTTAAAGGCAAAGTATGAGGAATACATAGTATGAATTAGTCAAACATTAAAACATAGAGCTGCATTATGCTTTGCAAATGGTAATAATGACTAACGCTGCGTGGTCCTGAGTGCTGCACACTGCGTCCCCTGTGGCCGTGCATCCCAGGCCTTCGGAATCCCCTCCACAGATGACAGCCCTGCAGCGATTGGCTCAAGCCCACCTGGGTGTAAACAGCAAATGGCATTCAAACCCAGGGGGCTTCTTCAGGGTCTGTGTCCTGACAGCAACTGTGACCTGCACTACATTCCTTTTTTTTTGTTTTCTTTTTTTTGAGATGAAGTTTTGCTCTTGTTGCCCAGGCTGGAGTGCAATGGAGTGATCTCGACTCACTGCAACCTCCGCCTCCCGGGTTCAAGCGATTCTCCTGCCTCAGCCTCCTGAGTAGCTGTACTACAGGTGCACGCCACCCAGCCCAGCTATTTTTTTTTTTTTTTCATATTAGTAGACACAGGGTTTCACTATGCTGGCCAGGCTGATCTTGAACAACTGACCTCAGGTGATTCACCCACCTTGGCCTCTCAAAGTGCTGGGATTACAGGCATGAGCCATTGCACCCTGCCCATTCAATTTTATTAGTTAAACAATATTACTACAAAAAGGGTATTCCTGAAAAGTTTTAGGCAAAAGTTATATTTCACATATTGCATTTGTATTGAATCTTTTAACTGAGTGAAAACCTTATATGTTATGTGAATAGCTGTTTTAACTACACAAGGACATATTTTTGTACATTGGGCATTTTTCTAAAACCTGATTCTTTTACAGTGAATTCTCCAAAGACCTTTTAATTATACTTTTGGATAGAGAAAAAAATGCCAAAAATATTTTACAATGTATATTATGATTTCCTTTTGTCTCATGCGTATAATCATTGTAACTATTTTAAAAGGTACAGCGTGTGCTATATTGATTCGTTTTAGCTTTTGAGCTACTTGCTGCACTATGTAACTCAGGACATTGTGCTTTCAGGATGAATTAAACATGCTTATTCCTTCCTTTTGGTTCACAGATATTGCGTCACGTTACCCTACCCTTTGGACTGAGCAGGTTAAAAGTCGGCAGAACAAAACCAATAAGAATTCAGGTAAGATGGTGCCTGATGTTACTTTGTAAGGAGTGATTTATTGGATCTAGAACATGTGTTATTTTCTTGGAGTTAAGCATATTGTACGATTGACCCTTGAATGACATGGGGGCCGAGGCGGAGACCTCGCACAAAGGTCTGAGTATAACTTTCAACTCCCCCAAACTTAACTATAATAGCCTAGTGTAGACTGGCAGCCTTACCAAAAATAGTGAGTTAACGTATATTTTGTATGTCATATGTATTATATACTGTATTCTTACAAAAACAGAAAAGAAAATGTGATGAGAAATCATAGGGAATAGAAAATACATTTACTGCTCATTAAGTGGATGTGAGTCACCCTAACGGTCTCCGTCCTCCTCGTCTCTTCACGTTGAGTGGGCTGAGGAGGAGGAAGCAGGGAAGGGGCTGGCCCTCTGTCTAGGGCGGCAGAGGTGAAGGAAACGCCCCTGCAACAGTGGGCCCATGACGTAAAAACCGCTGTTCAGGGGCCAGCTGTAAATATTTCCCCTTGGTTACTCAGTCGTGAAGATAATTCGTAAGATTTGATCACCAGCATATGTTGTACAACTTGGCATTTTAAAATTAAATTTTCTAAATTCTTTAAAAGATTTTTCTGTAGATGTCAAACAAACTATAGCTTCAGGTATAAAAATGGAGATGTTTGTTAATAAGTATTTGCTTTTGACCTAATTTCAGAGATGTTAAACCACTTTGCTAATTTAAAATCCTCCAAATCATGTGCACTTTGCTTGCTACGAAACAGTGTTTGAGAGACCTTCTGCCTTGTACAGCTGACTGTTTTCACATTTTGGAGAGCAGTAATGGGTTGCTTCATCTTGGGTGATGATTTAGACTGCTTTGTGGGAACGAGTGTGTGCTGTAGTTTTCATTTAGGCTCTCAGTTGATTGCTTGTGCGCCTCTCACTGGCTTTTCAAATGAGGAGTTCACAGATTCTCGTTGAAGGGAAGCAGCTGTGTAGGTTTAAAGCGGTTCAGCTGCGGAGTAAACACTGAATTAGTAACAGCTTGAATTTTCTACGATCAGCTTTGGGTGAAAAAATTGTAAACATTCACAGAGGCTGTTTATGCATTCAAACTTTATCTGTGTTTATGCATCCATATCTTCTTTTGCTTACAAAAAAATCAGAAGGTTTATTAAAGTTCAAGATACTAGGAGTGGTTCGATTCTCCCTTTACCCTCCCATGCCTCTTATAGACCTAACCTAAGAAGGACCCTTGAGGGAAATGCCTGGGTCTCCCTAAGCCAGCAGCCTCCTCAGAAGCCCACGGTGAGTCTATGGTGGTCCTGTCCACTCACTGACACCTGCAGGGCTAGCGTGGGGCTATGCCAGGTGAGCTGGCACAGGTGCTCTGAAATCACCGCCTCCAGCCCCTGAGTCTCAGCTGTGTGGTGTCTTCTTGCTACTTTATCTTCTGGGCTGAGATGAGGAAGCGCAAACCCCAAAGGCACACACGGCAGAAACATTTCTCACCTATTTACAACATTTTCCTCAGAAACGCTTGTTACAGCGTTGGTATGGATATTTCTCCATACAGTATCCTACTGTATGGAGATATTAATTTCTGTATGTGTCTTGTGAACTTCTGACACTGGGTTTTGCTCAATTTTGTCACCCCATTTTAAAAAAGTTATTTGATTTATTTCTGTCTCATACAAATTTGTACATGACAGATTACTTAAAACACTGTATGTTTCAGGTTTACTGGTTGATATGGTATGTTTCAGGTTTACTGGTTGATATTGTTGTGTCCCCACCCAAATCTTATATTGAATTATAATCTCCATAATCCGCACATGTCAAGGGAGAGACCAGGTGAAGGTGATTGAATCATGAGGATGGGTCCCCCGGCTGTTCTCACAGTAGTGAGTGAGTTCTCACGAGATCTGATGGTTTCCTAAAGGGCTCTAATCTCTTTGCTGGGCACTGCTCCTTCCTGCTGCCTTGGGAAGAAGGTGTCTTGCTTCCCTTCTCCTTCCGCCATGATGGTAAGTTTCTTGTGGCCTCCCCAGCCTTGCTGACCTGTGAGTCCGTTAAACCTCTTTCCTTTATAAATTGCCCAGTCTTGGGGAGCTCTTTACAGCAGCATGAAAACAGACTAGTACACTGAGATCTTGAAAACCGCAGGAGAATAAATAGGTTAGCACCTAAACTTAATTTGAAAAACAAATGTACAATTCTTGTAAATGCTTTTTGTGGAAATATACATTATTTTATTTTATTTATTTATTTATTTAGAAAGTCTTGCTCCGTCACCAGGCTGGAGTGCAGCAGTACAATCTGGGCCCACTGCAACCTCTGCCTCCTGGGTTCAAGCGATTCTCCTGCCTCAGCCTCCTGAGAAGCTGGGATTATGGACACCTGCCACCATACCCAGCTAATGGTTGTGTTTAGTAGAGACAGGGATTCACCATGTTGGCCAGGCTGGTCTCAAACTCCTGACCTCAAGTGATCCACCCACCTCGGCCTCCCTGAGTGCTGGGATTACAGGCGTGAGCCACCATGACGGGCTAGAAAATATACTTTTTTTTTAAAGCCAGTGTACCATTTAAGGCGTTGTCAGATTAAGCTTCGTGGAAGCTTGTGGAAGGAGAACATATCTGTGTCTCACCTCTCACTTGCCACTTGCAGATTTCCAAGACTTCAAGTGACCTGCCAATTATAATTAACCAGTAAAAACGGAGCAGGTTTTTGGTATTTAGTGGGACTGAAAATAATGTTTTAGGAAATTCCAGTTTACAGAAGTTACCCTACACTATAATTTGATTTAAGTCAGCCGAGATGAGTGGAGCACAGAGTGGATTTGTAGACCCAGGGCATGAAGTTACTGGACTATGTTTGTGTTTAGTATCAGTTTTCCAGCTACACGTTCTCTCTGAGGGTCTGAAGAAACACCTAGTTGGTATTTTAGGACATTAAAAATAATATTTATTAAGTTTTAACAATGAAATGACAATCATAGGATATATATATATAATGACCACTGTTATTGAAATTTCAAATATCAGAAGAGTGTCATTTATACTTAATTTTTATTTTAAAAATATACTTTTACTATAATCATCTTTGGTAGACGTAGACACATTTATTTGAGAAAATGTAAACAATTTTGACAATAATAATTTGGGTATTTAAAATAATTTACCTAGCTTGTCAGTACTTCCTCATGTTCTTTTATAAGAAGGGCCAAATGGAAAATGCATTGCTTTTTGTTTCTCTGATGTTTCTTTATATCAGCTAAAAGTAGTGTTTTCCCCCATGAATTTGTATGAAAATAATCTAAAGTGACTTTTGTTACCACAAACATAGAGCATGGTTGCCATGCGTCCAAATGCCTGAGGGCACACTGGGAAGACGTGGTCACATATGCTTTGGAGCATGTAATGATGGTAGTTTTTTGAAAGGGACTATTCTTACAAAGGAAAATAAAATACTCTGAAAATTTGCGCATGGTAGCTACACAATACAATCATGCCTCCTGTGGGGTTTGAACCACATTGGGATCTGTAGCTCAGGCAGAATGCCTTCATACCCAGGCCAGATTGGATTTAGATTGGCAAAGACCTCCCCTCCACCGTCCTGTTGCTCACCTCAGGCTCCAGCACAGAGCCCACCGAGGGCGGCGCCCTCACTGCCCTCCGGGATGGTCTGCAGGTGCGGAGCGGCCGCATTTGAAAATTTGCACGTGGTAGCTACACAAATACTTATTAAATTAATGAAGAGTTGTACCAGCGTATGTTCCACAGGCCTTATTGTGGCATCGTTGCTTTTTTTTTTTTAGAGCAAACTGAAACAAACTAACCAAATTAATAAATAAATGGAAAAGACAGATAATTTAGGCAGCCCTAGACGTTGCCTATTAGACTTATCTTGATTTAAATTCAGCAAATATATAAATCAAATATTCTCCTGGCTCATTTAGTAAGCAAATCATCACTTTCATCATGTGAATCAATATACATTAAATAAATGTGTAAAATCTGAAGTTACTTGTTACTTAAAAGTATATTATTCAGTTTTTCCTATCATTGTAAAATTCTATTAATTCTTTTACTGTCTCAAAGCATCTTTGTTTTATTACTCTTTTCATAGAAGATTTATAAACTAGTTATAAGATTTTATCAGATAAAACATT
The DNA here is from genome assembly GCA_963573385.1 of Cacajao melanocephalus. Classification (NCBI taxonomy): domain Eukaryota; kingdom Metazoa; phylum Chordata; class Mammalia; order Primates; family Pitheciidae; genus Cacajao; species Cacajao melanocephalus. The sequence continues at coordinate 78,474 of CAUYLG010036644.1, read as the reverse complement.
TTGTAAGATACAGTCTTTTAATTATGTAAGATTTAAACAAATGTAAATCAAATTAGTACTCTTCCCTACTGGCATAGTAAGTAGTTTCTAGATTTCTGCCTGATGTTTTTTTAAACCAATCTAACATATTGAAGCAGAGGCTGTAACTTCTTTTTTTCACTTGAGCAAGCTACTAACATCTTCACAAAGCAGGAAACACTATTCATGAATTACAAACAACCAGGTGCTTAGGGTTCCATGACCCATTCGTGATAAAACATCTCCTCTAGAGAAAAAGGCGTATGATCGTGGCACATCAAAGCCGAGGAGGCACCCAGGCTCACAGGACGGTTTCTGTATCATGGGTACTGTTTGGTTTGCAGCCATTTCCCATAGTGACAGGACCCATGGGGAGGAGTGCTGAGAAAGAATGGGAAGGCAGCTGGTGGAACGCCAGCTCTGTCACATTCTGGTAGGACGATTATTCAAAGGGAGGAGTTGGTTAAAACTCATATTTGAACTGCGTGTGCTGTGTGTGGTGCCCCTTCCCCACCGGGTATCCGCGTCTTTGACGCAGAGTGAGGCTGCCATCACGTTTTCAGGTGCCACAGTCTCCCCCAAAACAAGGGGACCAGATAAGCCCCATCATGTTATACTTACTCTAAGTATGCAAGTTTCTTAAAGTCATGCTGAAAAAGTTGTCTCGAATTCCATCAATTAATTAACCCCTTAGGGTATCCTGCTACTATTACACTGAGCACTGACCAGAACATGAAAGAAGCCAGAAATAGATGCAGGACCTCAAGAAGCTTCTGTGGAAACTTTTGTACTTAGGAAGTTAGAAGCGTCCTGCTGGGCTCCTGGGCAGCCTGCACCTGGCAGGGGTGGGCTGGGGAGGGCACAGAGGGAGGCAGCGCCGTCTCAGGCCTGCACAGGACGTTCTGGGGTGGTGAGTCCTGGAAGACTTCCCTGATTATCAGGATACAAGGCCAGGCGTGAGACACACACAGTCCTGGGAGTTCGCAGCCGGACTGCATGGCTGGCAGTTGAGGCAATTCGGTGTTCGTGGCTGGCTGGCAAGGTGAGTTCATTTGCTTTCCTTAGCACTGAGTACCCAATCCTGATGGAGCCATCTGCTGCCACAGGGCTTTGTCACATGAGGACACAGTCAGGTCTGCTTCTGATCTAAATCCTGGGTTTTTTGGAACCTCATTTGGTTCTGAAGTGGATCTCACCCTGCCCGAGCTGCCCAGGGGCGTCTGCTGCTGGGGTCCTTCCCGCTGAGGAGCATGTGCACCCTTGGGCACGAGTTCTCTCTGGCATTTTCGAAAGGACCTTTGCTGTGATGTCAGTGGGAAATGAGAGCTGAAGCAGGGCCTGAGAAAGAGTGGAAGTGGATTTCGCCACATGGGCCTGGCTCCTAACACCGTCTGCACAGCGCACCCCTCCAAGCCCAGCTGAGGGCTTCCCTGGGCCTAGCTCCCGCCGCCGCTCTCTGCCTTGTCCCTCAGGTCAGGACGATTCCTTCTTTGCTCACATGTCTCCACCGAGCCTGCAATCTCCAGCCGACCATGATGGGACCAAGTGGTTAAAGGCACTTCATGTTGGAGATTTAAAAAAAAAAAAAAACCACATATTGCAAGCTGTTCAACATTCAGAGAAACTCACCCACTCTTGTGTGTCCACTTGTCAAATATCTGGGGTCCTGTGACCTGGGGTTTGCTGGTTGCAAAGCAGGGTGAGGAGGAAGACGCAAGGGTTGTGCCAGCATGCAGCTCCCACCCCGCCACGCTTCCCCCCGGGGCCCAGCAGGGATGCCCTTACCCTCCTGTCGTCACCTACACAAGGAGGCTGGGTGCTGGCTCAGCAAGCCCAGGGGAGCTCCTCCTCCCTCGGCCAGCACCCCACTCCCCCGTGGGATTTGGGATGGTTGTGTGGAGTGTCCAGGGCCAATGTTAAGAGGTCTCACTCATAGCACGCACTCTGGAGCCCAAATCATGACTCTTGTGGGGTGTGAACCACATGGGGATCTGTAGCTCAGGCTGAATTCCTTCAGACCCAGGCCAGATTGGATTCAGATGGGCAAAGACCCACCCCACCAGCCAGCAGGGAGGAGTGGCCACTGGGGACCACCTTCAATTTAGAGGAAGGGCATAGGCCCCACGAGGTGGACCCCTCTCTGCCCTGAGCCTGTGTCCTACGTGGTCCTCCTAAGGTGGAGTCAGCACCGGGTGGTCCCCTACCAGCAGGGTGGTCTGGATCCAGACACGCTGGGGGCACTGTGTGGACTAGGTGGAGGCTGAAGTCAGGGCTTCTGAGTGCAGTGGGGTTCAGGCTGGCCTGGGGCCTCGGGGCCACGTGGATCTCAGCCGGGATGGGGCCGTGCATCACCTCCACTGTGACTGGGGACCCCCTTCAAGTCCAAGGACCCCCCCTCCAAGTCCAGGCCTCCCCCTCCCTGCTGGGGACGCTGAAGTGTTCCCGGGGATCTGCAGCTGTGTGGGAGGGAAAGAGGGACTGAGGTGGGGGGCTCAGCTCTGAGGGCTCTGTGGCATCTCCTGGCTGGGGTGGGACTGCCCACAGGACTCTTCCCTGCCAGCTCCACAGAACTGTGGCCTCCTCACGGGAAGCTGCTGTGTACTCCTCTCCTCCAGCATGATTGAGGGAGAGATGATTCCCTCATCCTTCGTGATGATTCACTTCTAAGGGGAGTCCGGCTCTGCATCCTTGGGCAGGCGCACCCTGCAACCCCCGCACCTCCCCACCCAGGAATCTTCCTCATGGCCTTGCAGACGGTGCAGGGCCCAGCCCGATGCTTCATCTCCTTTATTGCACATTCCACATGGGCGCTGGAAGCCTCTGCTTCCTGTCTCCTCCAGGCTCTCCCAAAGCCCAGGGCTCTTTGAGGCCCCTGAAATGCACGTTGGTGAACCTAGGAGTGTGCTCCAGGCCCAAGCCCCCAGGACCCTGTGGCCTTTTCATTTACTGTGTTAGGTTTTGCTTTTAAGCTGGAGAGAACATAGAGGCCTCCAGCTTTGTCATCTGTGAAAACCTCCTCCTGCTTGGGAGAAAAATGCCCTCCTCCCTAAACCATTAAACATAGTTCTGTTCAATGTCCAGGAAGAAGGGTCCTTGATGTTCAGGACTCCCGCGGTTTCTGGAGCCCCACAGTGGAAATACTTCTTTGCTTTGTTTAGGGATGATAATTTTTGTTTTATCGCACATATAACATTAGTGCCAAAAGATAATTATCTTTAGATTCCGCTTTAAATCATGCTAAAATGCATTCCCTAGGGGAAAAGGATACAAATTATATATCCTTTTTTTATTTCTAAGTTTTTCCTGATTATTCTGTTTTTCAAATATGGCATTACACAAACATCAAGATACCAATTAGATTCATAAGTTATTAATTTTTGGTTATTTGAAGAGATTAAAATACTAAATTAAAGCAAATACCACCTCATAAGTGTAGACTGTAAAAGTGTATTGTTTAAAAACATGAATTAACTACCAAAAATATGCATAACTGAATGTATCCAATTTTCATAATTATAAAAGAAGGTTTTAATTTCAATCATATTTGATTCTCAGATTTCACTATTCAATCAAACTGTGGTTAACTAATCAGAATGAAGCTTTTCAACATAAGTACAGAAAATAGTAATACAGGCAAACCCTATCTAACTGGTTTGGAAACACACCAACACATGTACGCACAGGCCTTGAGCTCTCACCACGAAAGGAGGGCCCTTTGCCTCACTTCTAAATATAAATGACATTCGATTCATGCTTGAACTAATGAGGTCTGATATGGACATTTTTCTTGGTAGAATTGTTGCCATCACGATATGGAGAATATTTATTTCATGTATAATTGCTTATGGTGCACCAGGCAAAGCACTGTGTGTTCTAATGCATTCTCTAAGCCGCTTCTTAGAATCGCCCTGTGAACTTGGAGCTGCCTGTCTCATAGATAAGGTCATTTCTCAATCTCTAAGTGGCTGAGGCCAGGCTTTAGGCCAGATCTGTGATTTCCAGCCTCCTCTCGCCGCCTGCAGATTGACAGGCACACTCAGTGCCAGAGCTGCCGGCTCCTGGGGCATCTCTGAGACTGACTGTGTGGAAGGGGCCCAGTGGCACACAGCTGTGAATGCTCCCACCCCAGGGATACTCCACCACGCAGGGGACGTGGCTTCAGAAGCTGTCTCATGGCAAACAGCACCAGGCAGAAGCTCTCTCAGGCACACAGATGGGGCCTCCAGAGTGAGAACCAGGAGAGCGGCGGTGTCTCCCCTCTGGACCCCACAGACAGAGCCGCATCCTTCTCACTGTCGGATTTAGGAGGGACCACGTCGGGCAGGCAGAGGAGACGGGGAGAGTGGTCGGCGTTGTGTACCATGAAGGTGCGTTAGGGCAGCACCCGCCCCAGAAGCCATCTTTTCTGCACAAGGGAGCACAGTGGTTGGAGAGATGTTGTGTGTGTTCACTCCTCCTCCTGAAAGCCGCCATCCCCCTGGAGCCTCTCTTCGCATTCAGGTTATGGTTGCTGCTGCTCGGAGCCTCCCTGGCCTCTGGGAGGCGCAGAAGGGAGGCCTGTGCTGGCTCTCGGCTCCCAGTGTGCGATCGTGATCAATGCGTTTTACCTCTCTGGGTTTCAGCATCTCCTCTCTAACATGGCGAGACCGGCCTCACAGAAAAGCCCCAGAGCTCGGTCTGGTCGGAGGCACCCGTGTCCACACAGTGTCTAGGAGTGGGATTACCTTCCAGGCGTGCTCGTCAAGCTTGGCGTCGGACTTGGCAGATAGGAAGGACTCAGGGCATCTCTTGAGACCTCCCTGAGGTGTGTGTACATGCCTGTGTATGGGTGTGTGCGTGTATGCACGCACATGCATGTTCATTGTAATAGTAACTAGGTTTTTAAGAAATCAGGACCTAGGAAAGGTAATGACAGGACTGATAGGACCAGGATTTACCTGTTGCCATGAAATGTGTGTCTTGTGGTGATGATGGGCTTGGTTTGAAGCATAAACGGAGTGAAATACCTCTTTCTGCTATTCACACTTAACAGTAACTTAGGGCCAGGTATAGTGGCTCACACCTGTAATGCCAGCACTTTGGGAGGCCAAGGTGGGCAGATCACCAGAGGTCAGGAGTTTGAGACCAGCCTGGCCAACATGGGCAAACCCTGTCTCTACTAAAAATACAAAAATTAGCCAGGCGTGGTGACATACGCCTGTAATCCCAGCTACATGGGAGGCTGAGGCAAGAGAATTGCTTGAACCCAGTAGGCGGAGGTTGCAGTGAGCTGAGATGGCACCACCATCAGTTGTTCACTTTTCCACAGCATTCCTGAGACTAAACACACACGTGTATTCATCCACAATATAGATGTATATATGTGAGCGTGTGTTTAAGTTTTATATATGTGTGTGTATATGTGTACCTGTGTATGTATATAAAGTTTATATATATTTGCATGTGTATGTGTACCTGTGTATGTAAAGTGTATTATATTTGCGTATGTGTACATATACACAGGTACATACATACAGTCACACAGATATATGTGTGTTTATGTATATATAAAGTTTATACATACATATATATAAACTAAAATATTAAGTGCTTGTGTCCTATCTCCCTGCTGTGGTCTAAATGTATGTGCGTCCCCAAATTCCGTGTTGAAATCGTCACCCGCAAGGTGATGGTATGAGGGGGTGGGGCATTCGGAAGGTGATGATCTCATGAGGGCAGTGGGATGAGTGCCCATATGGAAAGTGCCTGGAAGACCCTTGCCCCTCCTGCCAAATGAGGGCAGCAGAGAAGGCGCCATCTGTGAACCAAGAAAAGGGTCCCAGCAGACCCTGAATCTGCCAGAGGCTTGATCTTGAGCCTCCAGCATCTAGAACTGTGAGAAAGGAAAGCCTGTTGATAAGCCACCCAGCCCATGGCACCTCTGTTAGAGCAGCACACGCCAGCACCAGGTACCACTCCTCCCAACCAGGCACAGTCTCTAGAGACCTTGGAGATCTGTGTCTCAGGGATGGCTTCGTGAGCCTTCCGGGGGCAGGGGTGGGTACTCACTTGCCCCCCTCACCTCTAATCCTGATTAAAACGCACCCTGGATTAGAATCTCTGGGGTGGGGCCTTGGAGATGCATGTTAAGCAGCTTCTCAGATAAATTGTTTTATTTTGAAATGTACAGATCACTGTGACACGTGGTAGCTATTCTCAATAAGGATTTGGACATATTTTAATTTTTCTCATAATTATGTGTGTGTATAAGACAAAACACGAAGTTTCTTGAAGGCATTTGAGTATTAGACTCCATTATGTATTCTAGGTACAAGATTCGTATCTTACCAGATTCATGGTTTGCACACATTTCCTTCCACACTCAGCTGTCCTTTCATGTTCTTGGTGGTGTGCTTTGAAGGACAGTGTTTTTAATTTTGGGAAAGTCCAGTGTACCTATCTTTTCCTTTGTGGCTATGCCGTATCTAAGAAACAGGTGCCTCACCTGAGTCCCCCTTTGCGAGCCAGTGTCGAGCCCATGAGGGGAGGCTGATGACTGTCAGCTCCCGCTGCCACCCAGGGTGACAAAGGCCTCACTACTCCTAAGGCAGTGGGTCTCACTGCAGAAATGCACCCTGATGCATTCCGCTGACATAAGTTTACCCCAGACCTGGAGGGTAGGTCTGAAGTTAACCCCACTGGATAACCTTCTCCTTCGACCTTGAACATGCTTTCTGAAGCTAGTGAAGCTGGTAAAAGTAACATCAACGGCAGCTCCGAATGGGGAAGAATAAAAGGCAATGCTAATTTAAAAAGTATACATTTTGCAGGGAATGTTCATATACTAAAAATTCTTCCTTATTTCTCTGACATTGGGATTGAACCTAGCATTTGCATTTTATCTGACAACCCTGCCTGTAAATAAATGCAGTTCCTTTAGCTAATCTTCAGTTAGGGACTTTCCTTGGGCTTTCTTTAAAAATCAAATGTTAATACAGTGTATGAATTGCTAGGGTTGCTGTAACAAGCACCAGAGTCTGGTGGCTTGAACAGCAGAAATGCATCCTGTCCCTGCTCCGGGGGCTGGAAGTCCAGGCTCAAGGTGCTGGCAGGGCTGGCCCTGGTGACAGCTCTCTCTCTAACTGGCCCCCACATGGTTTTCCTCCGTGATCTCCCCTCCGTGGCCTTCCCTCTGTGATCTCCCCTCCGTGGCCTTCCCTCCGTGGCCTTCCCTCTGTGGCCTTCCATCCACGTGCTTCTTAGATCTTTTCGTCTTCCTGCTAGGACACCACTTATACTGGATCAGGGCCCCAAGTTTACGATGACTTAATTTATCCTTAGTTAACTTCCTAAATGCTTTATCTCCAGGTACAGTCACATTCAGAGTTAACTCTTCCATCCATGCATTTTGAATCCATCACAAGCAAGACCGAATTATTTCTATGCACGTGACTTGGATTTGAATTGCTTGCATTGAAAACAAAGCCTATCAAGAAAAGGCTCAGCATGAAGCTGCAATAGCCCCCTGCTCTGTCCTCAGGCCCACCGACAGCACTACCAACGGCATCAAGCCTTCTTTCTGCAATCACCTAAGGTTCCATCTGTCTTCCCGGTGAAAAGCCGCTTTGCAATATAATGGTTCTGAAGTCCAGTAAAGAAAAGTGGTATTAGTGAAAGAGGCTTGAGGGATTTCTCACCTGTCTTTGATATAAATTTCCATTTTGAACTGGAGTGAAATTTCTCCCAGTGTATCAAATATTGACTGAAGACAAAAGTGAGAATTTCCCCCAAATGTACCTTTTTTTTCATGGCCACGGATATTTTATATAAAACAGTTATTTTTCATTGACGATTCTTGAAGTTAACTAAGAAAAAAAATCCAGATTTTTATGAAGCTACAGCAATGTGCCTGTCACCTTGGCCAGCAGGGAGGTTTCTCTTGAAAGACCCCTCTATCTTGTTACTGGTTCTAGAACAAATCATTCTGTCCTATTCTTTGTGACCCTCTGCATGCCTGTGTGTGTTTATACTCCACTGCATGGGTCCCCACGCAGGCATGATTATTGGGTTCTTTCTTATCATGTGTACTGCATGTGACATATAACAGTTAAGATTTTATAGCAGATCCTGCAATGGGTTATTCGTCTTTAGCTTGTATGTATGTGGATTTAATGTATTTTCAGAACTGAAATTTTTAGCTAAGCTAGAAAGCCTCAAAGGAATTTTCGGACTTTATTATGGATATTGTAGCACTTCTAATGCAGAGTTAGACTTTGCAATGTGTAGAGTGAGTGGCACATTCAGTCACACTCAAACGCACAGCGGTATTTGGTAAACTGGAAGACACTATAAAAAAAATGGGACGATACACGGAAAATGGGAGACAGCCCCACTATCTTTATTTGTAATTAAATCCTGACCATGAAGCGTTCTCTCTAACCTCGTGTTTTTACGGCTCATAACTCTTTGAACTTTACTTGGGAAATAAATTTTCCAAGATTAGTCTCAACTAAAAGGCATTTTTTCTCTTTTGTTTGGAAACTTGGAAATAAGTCTGTTTTTCTGTTTTGGTTTGACTTTGCATCAGAAAAAAAAGAAGGATACTTTAATTTTGTAAGTCAATATTTAAAACAAAAAAAGAGAATGTTTTCTTAAAAATGCTTCTTTGGGAGGATAGAGTTTATTGGCTCAATAATTTTTTTAAATGCTAAGCATTTTCAATCATTGTTTTCTCATGAATGCTAAAATACTTTATCTAAAAAGCCATTACTTCAAATTTTTGAAATAGCAATGTTTTACAACCAAAATGTGTAGGAAGTTAAACTACGGGTATATATGAAATTTTAGGTTGAAGCAGATGTTAGTTAATGAATTAAGATATTTCTCTTTGTTTAATACTTTGCCTTTGTGTTTAAAAATACTGCCTTTTATTTGTGTGCATGTGTGTCTTTTTATAATTTGTAGAGCCACATTGAATATCTAGTGTATGCTCAATAAAATATTGAATACCTCTGAGTTTCCAATGGTATCGTGTAACATTTTTAGTAACTTTCAGAGGTGGCAAAGCAAAGATGTAGAGTTTTGAGCAAATAAAAAGGTAGAGAGAAACCAGAGCCATTTAAGAGACTAGAAGTCTTGATTAGGTCGAAGAAAAATTATATGAAGCTAGATGAGGAGCCACACTGGAAAACTCAATGGTGGGAGTCAGTGTCTCGTGTTAGAATTTCATGTCTTCTCTTCAGGTGACTTGAGGGTACGAGTCCGTGTCTCATGTTAGAATTTAATATGTCTTCAGGTGAGGAACAGTATTTTCTTTTTCACAGACTTTATTTTTAGAGTGGTTTTACTTTTAGAGAAAACAATTACGCAGAAAGCACAGAGTTTCCAGGTACCTCCTAAGCACCCACACCTCTACCGCTTTTTCTGGAATCAACATCATGCATTAGTGTGGTGCATTTATTATAATTGATGAACAAATATTGATACATTATTATTAACTAGCTTCCATAGTTACATGTGGGTTCACTCCTGATGTCGGACATTCTATGAGTCTTGACAAATGTATAATGACGTGTATTCATCATCATAGTATCCTACAGAGTTGCTTCACTGCCCTGAAAACCCTCTGAGCTCCACCTGTTCATCCCTCCTTCCCCCAACCCTTGGAAACCACGGATCGTTTTACTCTCTCCAGTGCTGCCTTTTCCAGAATGTCAGAGAGTCTGAGTCATACAGTATGCAGCCCCTAGAGATTGCCTTCCTTTGCTGACTAATATGCATTTAAGGTTCCTCTGTGTCTTTTCATGGCTTGATCGCTCATTTCTTTTTAGTGCTGAATAGTGTTACATTGTCTGGATGCACCGTAGTTTATCTGCTTACCTTTTGAAAGACATCCTAGTTGCTTCCAAATTTTGGCAATTATAAATTAAGGCTGCTAGAAACATTCATGTATAGGTTTTTGTGGACATCAGAGTTCACACATTTGGCTAAATACCTAGGAACACGATTGGTGGATAGTATGGTAAAACTCCGTGTAGCTTCATAAGAAACTGCCAAGCTGTCTTCCCTAGTGGCCATGCCCACTGCATTCTCAGCAGCGGGGCATGAGCACTCCTGTGCCATCCTGCATTCTCAGCAGGGCATGAGAGCTCCTGTGCCATCCTGCATTCTCAGCAGCAGGAATGAGAGCTCCTGGGCTATCCTGCATTCTCAGCAGGGCATGAGCACTCCTATGCCATCCTGCATTCTCAGCAGCAGGTGTGAGAGCTTCTGGGCCATCCTGCATTCTCAGCTGTGGGGCATGAGAATTCTTGCTGCTTTGCATCCTCCCCAACAGCTGGTGTTGTCAGTGTTTCTGATTTTAGGAATTCTAATAGGTTTGAAGTGGTGTCTCATTGTTTTAATTGTAACTACCTAATGCCATAGGCTATTGAATGCCTTTCATATGTCTGTTTGACATCTGTATATACTCTTTGGTAAGGTATGGGTTCAGATATTATGATTGATTTTTTAATTAATTGGTATGTTTTCTAATTGTTGACTTTTCAGTGTTCTTTGTAGGCATATTTTGGACATAAATTTTTCATTCGTTTGTTTTCTTGAGACAGGGTCTCATTCTGTCACCCAGGCTGGAGTACAGTGGTGCAATCATAGCTCACTGCAACCTCCACCTCCTGGGATCAAGCCATCCTCCTGCCTCAGCGTCCCAAGTAGCTGGGACCACAGGCACACACCACCACGCGTGGCTAGCTTTTATATTTTTGTTGTAGAGACAGGGTTTTGCCATGTTGCCCGGGGTGGTCTCCCAACTCCTTAGCTCAAGCCATCTGCCTGTCTGGGCTTTCCAGAGTGCTGGGATTGCTCCAGCTGTGGGCCGCCGCGCCTGGCCTGGACATACCTAATTTATCAGATGTGTGTTCTGGAAATATTTTCTCCGAGTCTGCAGCTCGTCTTCTCATTCTCTTCACGGTGTCTTTGCAGGGCAGAAGTTTTCCACTTTGAGGAAGTCCAGTTTATCAATGATTTCTTTCAAAGATTGTGCCTTTGAGGTTGTCTTTAAAAAGTCATCACCAAATCCAAGATTGCCTGATTTGCTCCTACGTTACCTTCTAGGAGTTGTATCGTTTTGTGTTTTACATGTAGATCCATGATATATTGGAGTTTATTTTTGTTAAGGGCATAAGGTCTGTGTTCAGACTGATTTTCTTGGTGTGTGGATGTCCCATCATCCTGGCACCGTGCCACCCTGCTTTGCTCCTCTGGGAAACATCAGCAGCCTCTGTGTGTTGGGGGGCTCCTACTCAACTCTGGAACTGGGTTAAGCTAAACATGTTCAGAAATTGGCCGTGGGCTGAGCAGCCAAACGGGAATAGAATTAAAGGTGACTAGAAAAAGCATCGAAGAAGTTAGGAAACGTGAGGTGTGAAGTTGCAGGGAAGACAGTGAGAAGATGTGACTTCTCAGTGGGTAGGTCTCTTCAGAAGCAACCAGAGGAGCCTTGCCAGAATTGTCAGGCCCATGGTGGGAGGAATGTCTTGCCCACCCTAGGAGACTAGGAAAGAATGCTGGGAATAAAACACCTGCTTGGCACAGGACACTCTCCTGCTGATTCTCAGCACTCAGCTGGGAGGGAGCCGGGTTTTCACAGGGCTCTGTGTTGTGCATGGGAAAGATTTTACCTCTTTTGAAAACGGTCCCTCTTTGAAAGCAAAACTGAGACACGGAAGCAAGTTCTGTGAGAGGAGAGTTGGAAGCATCTACAATGGGCCTTGTTTCCAACAAGGTGTTTGGGATATTTTCGCACTTAGAGAGGGACTCTCTAAATACTTTTGCAAAGAATCTAGAAAGAAAACTTGAGGAAAGGGAAGCATTGAAGATAACATCCGTTTAATGACTGAGAAGTATATTTTAAGCATTCTGTGCTGGACGGAAGATGTAGATGTCTAATTACGAGAACGTCCTTAATCCTTTCCTGCACTTATTTCTGTTTTATTTATTTTGGGAGGGGGAGCAGTGTATTTTTTGAGTATCTTGTTTTCTTTTCTCTCCTCATCCCTTCGTTTTTTCTAAACACACATGACTCATAGTGACGTTTTTAACAGCCAATGGAGCGCAGCTGTCTGAGCTGTGCAGGATTACCCGAAGGCGGAGGAGTGGAGTTCAGGTTTACACGCTCCTCTTTGCAGCGATAGTGGCGCACGGTCTGACCTCTGTAACAATACATTTTTGTTGTCACCCCCGCAGCACAAACTGCTGTGTGTATTACCTGAGAATTGGCTCTGCCGAAATGCACACTTGACTGTGTTCAGAATGGCGGTTGAAAACATCTCTTTGCTTAAAAAAACCTTTATTGTAGGAAATATTAACAAGCAAGGAAAATAAAGTAGAATATCTTGTAAATTCATAATCCAGTGGTAACTCCCAGTGGAAACACGGGTGGGTGTGTTAATTCCATATTCTGTTGTGCAGTTCTGCACCTGTGGGCGTGTTAATTCCATATTTCCTTGTGCCGTGCTGCACCTGTGGGTGCATTAATTCCATATTCCCTTGTCCCTCTGAACACGATATTCATCTCTTCCCGGCATCCCCAGGTGCTAGGCCAGAGCTGCGTGCTCCCTGGAAACTTGGCTGAAAGGCAGCTTTGCTTGGGTTTCCTGGCAAGGCTGCCCCTGGTGCTGCTGGTCCCTCTGCATCTGTATGTCCAGCCTGGGAGGATGCGGAGGGGCTCAAGTGGCATCCACCCCCCACACACGTGCAAGGAGTGCCTGTGACAGAACTGACAGCAGCAAACATGGGGCAAGGGATCTTCCTGTGAACTCCATGGCCCCTGCACGCCCTGGTGTCAGCTCCCCACCACAGCCTCGGGACCCTGCCTCCCTCCCGCAGGCTCATCTCACCGGTGTCATTCCCAGGCAGGTGCCCCGATGTGGAGCCCACAGGTTTTATCGCCCATCCCACCAGCTTTCCAGGGGAGGGCTTTTGTTTTTGTTTTTAAATAGAAGTCCCGGAACTCATCTTGAGTGACTGTCTTGGGTAACTTGTCTGCTCCTGAACCAACAGCTGTGGCCAGCGGGGTAGGATGTACTCACTGGCCACGAGGGGCCCGTGTCCTTCTCTGGAGGTGGGGGAGTGGGTGGACTCAGGCCTCGCACCCACCACAGGGGCTGACTGAGGGGAGAAATGTCTTGCCCACCCTGGAAAACTAGGAAAGGAGGCTGGAAATAAATGCCTTAATGTTTCCTGCAGCCGTCTTTTCCCTGCACATGTGATCTATGTGACTGGAGACCCTCGTTCAGGGAGTGGGCAGTGCCCGGGCACCTGGCGTCCAGCACCGGAAAGGCGGGGGTGGTGCAGCAGTGATAAGAGGTGGGGCCAGGCCCTGAGCGGGCTCATGGACAGGGCGGGTGGGGCGAAGGCTGCTCTGGGACCCTGCAGGCCTGGCCTCCATGGGGCAGGTCAGCAGCCGTCCTGGAACAGGGCTAGGGCTGCAGGCAGGCAGGAAGCACCCGTCCTTACGGATATGCTTGGAGAACATGGCACAGGTCCTGCGTGCAGAATGGGAGAGAGGTCGCCTGAAACCACGGCGGGCCCTGGGAGAGCCCAGGCCTGTGGAATTGCAGAATAGAAGCACAGAGGTAAAGAGGGTAAGAGCAGCTCGGGAGAAAGGTGAGGAGCAGTTTGCCTGGAACATCTGCAGATGTATTTAGAGCTCGGATTTCTCCTGAAGGGCCTGGGCAATTCTGCCTGAGTCAGGAGGGAACTCCCGTGCTGTGTGTGTGGGTGGTCCAGTGGGCAACACCACAGGACGAAGTACAGACCCATCCTGAACTGCCAGACTCGGCGACCTGTCCTTCCCGACCTCCCTGAAGGCCTGCACGTCCCATGCCGTCTTGCTTCTGACAGCCAGGAGGGCCCTCCTTTCTCCAAGTCAAAACAAAGCCAAGCAGCACGTGGGCACGGAGGGTGGCATCGCATGAATCAGAACAAAATATTGCCTTATTAGGTGACTTCGTGTTGCAGGAGGGGGCTGCTTCCGGTGGTGCTGATGTGCAAAAGCTAAATATTTAGAATCTCTCCACTCAAACACCCTGCCAAGAAGTCTCCTTAGGTTTTCTCTCTCTGTCAGGAAGGGCTCCCAGCTTCGCAGCACCCTCGAGTCTGGGAGGAAGGGTGAAGTGTGTCCATGAGGAAAGAGCTGTGCAGAGCGCGGGATGGGCACGGGCTGGGTCTGCCTTTGGGGGCTACACCCATCCTAGTGTTCATTTTACAGGGAAGAGTTTGACAAGGAGTGGCTCACTTTGCTGCTAAACATTTAAAGCTGTTATTCTGTGGCTTAAAATGACAGTGGGTTATAAAATGAGCACTGAACAGCCATCTCTGATGTTTCCTTCAGAATATTTTTTTCCTCCTTAGAATCCCCCCATGCTTATCAGGATGTGCCTCTGACTCTCCTCACGTATCTAGTAAAATATTGTCGGGAAAATGAATGGATGGACAGCGCTTCACTGTAGTGGGTGGCTAGCCCCTGTGAGCAGGGCGTGGGGACCCCGCAAACAGCCAGAACAATGAGTGTGGTCACCGTAGAACCTCCCTTGGGTTCCCTGACGGAGAAGACAGGAGCTCCTCGCAGGGATGTGGGTGTTTCTGTGAAGTTTGAAGGCAGAGCCATGCCAAGGGTCTATCTTTACTGTGGAAAGCAGAACACAGGCAGAGCCATTTGAACCCTCTATAAACATCCGAAAAATAAACTGTGCTAAACGGCACCCACACACTGCCGCAGCTAGAGGACTTGCCCCAGGCCCTGCCCCAGCTGTCCCCCTGGCTCCATCTTGTTCAGGGACTTGATAGGTCACCAGCCAATTCCAGTGGCTGCTCCAGATTCGCTGGCTCCATGGTGAAGACGCCCAACTTCCTTGATGATTACTCAGTTCTTTTCTCAGGATCATCCTCCACCGTTGTGACTTCACTGACTTTGGTGCCCTCCCAGATACCCGGCTGAAGGCCACTGCACCCCCCCCACCTGTTGGCCACATGCTGGCAGGAGACAGTCGGCTATTCGACACAGAGGCAGGGCAGCCGGGGTTGGAGGCAGGACCCTGGAGCCTGGCAGCTTGGGTCTGATACCCAGATGTCCCCTGCCTGCCCTGAGCCTTGGTCAGGTTGCAGTTGTTAGATTTGGTTGCACCGTATGATGAAGACTGGGTGAGGCCGTGCTGGGCAGGTGCACACTGTAAGCCCTGTGTGGATTTCCTTCCTGTGAGACTCGACTCTGCTCGTTCAAACAGATAAACACATAACGCACAACTCTTATTCTCAAACAGCTCAAGTTTATGGTCTGATGCAGCAACTCCCAAACTCTTTTGATATAAAAATCGCTTTGTTCTGTTTAAACTCATTGAGGATCCCAAAAAGATTCTCTTGTCAGGGGCTGTATCTACGGATATCAGCGAACACGTTTGCACGGAGGACGTTGACACACGAGCCACGTCAGGTCAGGCAGCGCTGGGCTGATGGCGCAGATCACTGACGCTCACATGATTTCAGAGCGCAAAGCTGAAGAACACCTCAGCAGTTTAGAAAACTGGTTCCGACCTCACGGATCTCCTGAGAGAGCCTTAGGGAGCGTCAGACCTTGCCTGAGGCTAGGGCGCCTAAGAGCAGGGACAGCAAAGCCCAGGGGATCCCTTCGGACCTCGCTCTGAGAATGGCTGGTCTCACAGCAGGGACGCCAAAGGGACACATCACAGGCAAACCGATGGGCCTCGCTCCGTGGACCCCCTCACCACAAGGAGCTCTCAGTGTGGCGGGATTCTCAGGCAGTCCGAGTCCTCGGGCTGGAAGGAATGAGGGGACGTTTCCCCGAGGGAGCAAGGCAGACGTCAAGTAGAAGAAAGGTTTTCTGGCGATGTCACGATCCTGTTCCGGCATCACCAGCCCGAGCCTCATTCTCGACCTGAGCACACATCCTAAATCTAGTTTACATCCTAAAATCGAGCACTTTGCTCCTCAGCCTCAAACATCGACATGCAGGCATTCAGGTATTTCCCTGCAAGCACACGTGGGATTTCCTTCATACTTGGAGAAAGAAGGGCCCATCCTGGAGATTTTCCCAGAAGAAGGAATCCCTGGAAGGCGAATTCCAGCCACCGAATCTCGGGCGACACTTGTAGTTTGAAGCGGCGGTTTGCCTGTTGAAACCTATGCACGTTTCAAAAACATCTTAAAGCCACAGTTCCACCAGGATGCCTTATTCCATCGAAACACGCGCCCTCTCTTCTCATCTCTGTGAGACTTTCTAGCGCTTAAACTCCAAGACATTTGGCTGCCTTCCCTTGACTCTGTCGTAGATGAGGTTCTTGTTTCCACTGTGATGGTTGTTACGTCCAGCGATCAGGCTGAAAGTAGCTGGAAGATAGCAGAATCTCTCCACGTGGCCGGCGTGAGTGGGAAACGCTTTAGACACGTATCCCAGCCTTGCTAAGATGGTGAGTGGCTGCTTCTGGGTGAAATGCACCCTCATCCTGGACTGGCTTTATGCGGTCCTGCAGCCTCTCCCAGCCACGATTCATTCACTCCCGTTTCATCTGCACGAGAGTCACGCACTTTCGAATCTGGTTTAGGGACAGGGGCCTGCAGCGCTGAGGGCTGGCTGCACATCAACAGAGCCCTGTTGAAACCCTGGAGGTGACAAGACAGCAACGCCCGGGGCCTGGAGGGGACACTTGGATGTTCCCTGCGCTGAGTCTGGAACTGAGAGTTTAGCTTTGGAAGAGACCTGCCTTGGTCACAACGGATCCCACTGAATCCATTTTTTTCTAAGTTTTGAGCACCTGAAAAAGATGGAAGTAGCATCGTTCGACTCTGGAGTTTGAAAACTTGGATTGCATTTTGCTTCTACCAGAACTGTTGCAAAACTTTGGGGAAGTCAGCTCAGTCTCCTACATCTGTGTCTGCAGTGCTAAAACACGGGGACAATGATGCCTAATCACAGGTTCCCGGGTTACGTGAGAGATCAGTGTGCATTTGCAGGGAGCTGCCCGGCTGGGGTGATGTGAGAGAAATTGCCGCACATTTGCACGGAGCTGCCCAGCTGCTGTGAGTAGCAGCTTCAGGCTGGCTGCGAAGCTTGGCCGTGCCCAAGGTCTTCCGTGCCTCCCACTCTCCTCTGTGAGGTGGGGGTGATGGGAGTCCTTTACCAACTGAGTGTCTAAGTAGGTAGCTCATGGAAAGCAACTGGAATTGTGGCTGGCACATCCGAAAGCTGGGGAAGGCTCAGCAATTATACCTGAATGAGGTCGTGAACGGGAAGTGCTTGGATGCTGGAAAGTGCTGTCAGACGTTACTGTCTTCTTTAAATTCCGTTGACTTAGGGCACAGGTACAGACCATCTCTGTCCTTTCTGCCGTCATTTAGTTTGAGGGTGTTCATCTCTGAATAATTTCCTTGCAAAAACATGCCCTGCCCTTCCTTACCCTTGGGCTGAAGGTTCCCAGGGCTTCATGTAGAAGCAGCAATTGCTTCTAAGAACAAGCATGGCTTCCTTGTGGGGTTTTCCAAGAAGAGAGAAGAACTACCCGTGCGTTGAATTATCTCTTGTAATACTAAATGGCAAAGACCCTACATAGCTGCTTTCTAATGTCAGTCACGGATTTGTTGAGTTCTGACTCAGCAAATGTGCTTATTATAATGAATTAATAATTATTAATAAAAATTTAATTATTAATGATTATTATTTATTAATATATTAATTATTAAGATGGGTGTTGGAGTTTGGGGCATGACAGTCCAGGACTTGGGGTGTCTTTTTTTCCTTCTGATGAAGGTTAAAGATTTTCAGGTAGGGATTGCCGCATGGTAAAATGAAATGCAGCCTTCCTGTCTGATGCATGAGTCTCCCTTGACCAGTGTTCTGGGCCCTCAGGTCATTTATCTGCACCCTGGAGAAGGGGCTCATGGCCCTGAGTGCCCACCACAGATGAGTTTCAATTCTCATAGCAACGCAGCACATAGAAGCTGTTATTCTCATCCTGCAAGTCGGGAAACAGGCTTTAAAGGGTCAGCCCAAGAATGCACGGCTACTGAGAATTCAAACCAGGTGACCCCTACCCCCGAGTCATGCTGTGTCCCATTCCCCATGGCGGGCAGTGGCACTGGGTTCCCAAGCATCTGCCATTTTTGTCAAAATGCCGTTTTGATGTTTCCTTTTTCTACTCTCAAGTTTTTTAAAAGCCACTATTTTTTCCTTTATCCACATGAAAAGTGAAGTGGAAAAATGTGGCCCCTCTGGCTGCTGGCTTATGTGGCCTATCACAGTCTATCTTAAAGTAGGATTGTCAGTGTCACTTTTATTTGTTATCAGCGGTATTAGATCAAACCACTGGCCCTGAGGCAGCACTTTTGGAAAATGGAAACTATTCTGATTGTTTTTGTAACACTTCCAAATACAAAATCAGGTGACTTTTATTAACTTCCTTTAAATAGAATCGGTGTCTAAATTCTACAGAATCTTACAGGAGAATGAAGTCACATTTCTGCAGCACTTTTCTAGCATAGCTGTGTTTCACCTGTCCTGAGGGGAGCCGGTGAAGGGTCATCGTCACTGGTAACAAAGCACCAGGAAGCTTCATGAGTAGCAGTCAAGTTCCCGTCCTTGGGGGATGTGGCTCAGAGAGACTTGCTGTGACCTTGATTGTGGTGGGTGGGGCGGCTCTTGCAGCCTGGTGGGGCAGGGCTGGGGTGCAGGGACGAGGGGAGGGAGGGGATGGAGGAAACACCATGGAGACTTAGGCCAAATGAGGCCAAGGAGGGAATGGAATCAGGGCAAACTTGGACTCCGGTTTTCAAAGCCGATGTTGGTGCCATTGTCACTGCTAGAGAAATGTGGAAAGTTGGCCTTTCAACACGGTAATCCCCCTGCAATGCTGAGGACACCGGGGTGGATGCAGAGCAGGAGGTTAGGAGGGTAGGGTGGGAGGCATTCCCATCGGGGTCCTGAGATGTGTTCCCAGATGGTCTGTGTTTGTCATAGCTGAAGACGCAGTGCTCCCTTCTCCACCGGGGCCTAGGATTCATGTCTCAGGATGGAAATAACTTACAGGTCTACGGTTGCTTTACGTCTGAGTTTGTTGCTATGGGAAATAAATATGAAAAGAAATAAATCAGAACAGACACCTGTGGTCATTCCTTTCTTTCCAGAGAAACTGGATCCATGCATTTGATCCAAACTCTGTTTTTTGGAGGATACATTTGAGTATGAGTGTCCCATAGTATCTAACTTTCCTTTTCACAAGTGTTCCTGGAGAGGGCCTGGTCCTCAGATGCCAAGACTGGGAGAGGCAGGGGTGCCGTTTTGGGACAGCGGGCATCTGTCCCTGGTGTGGATGTGAAGTCCCATGCAGCCTTTCCTGGCTCTGTGATCTTGAGGAAGATAGCAACTTTTTCTGAGCCTTAGCGTTCTCACGGATAAAACACAAGCTTTTGTTCGTTTCTTTGTTTTCTTTTGAGAAAGGTTTTCACTCTACTGGAGTGCGGTGGCACAATCAGAACTCACCACAACCTCGACCTCCCGGGCTCGGGTGATCCTCCTACCTCAGCCTTCCGAGTAGGTAGGTTTGTGGGACTGCAGGCACAAACCACCACACCTGGCTGATTTTTTCTATTCTTTGTAGTGATGAGGTCTCAGTATGTCGCCCAGGCTGGTCTCAAATTCCTGGGCTTAAGTAATCCTCCTACCTCAGCTTCCCAAAGTGTGGGCAAGCCACCATGCCCAGCCTAAAACATAATTTTAATGCATACTTGCCCTGTAGTTATGAGGATTAAAGGAGAGCACGCAGAGTACCTATGGTGCATGTAAATGTGATGGCAAGAATCTTGTATTTAATATTTAAAAGTGAGTTTTCAAGCATTCCTTGGGAATTAAAGTATGCAGCCAATCATAAGTGCATGCCTGTCACGGGCCAGCCTTAGCGTCTGAGTCCCACTTTGTTTTTATACCAAAAGTACACCACGAAGAAGTTCATTCCATCAGAAGTGTAAATTTCAAGGTTTCTTCCATCCGCCCCCACACCTGGTCTGCCCTTTCTAGCAAATCAAATACTAAAGGGGCATTTTTTAATTTTATATTTTACTTTCTTTGATCATCTTCTTTAAATGTTGTATAATTAAAACGAGAACCACAAAAACTTCCGTGACTGATGAAGACAACATGTGTAAAAATTAAGTCATCAATTCTAAAAATAATGAAAACCCCCATGGGGACATCTGTGACTGCTGGAAATGTGTGCCTGGCGTCGGCTTCCCTGGAGACTTGTTAGGCATGAGGGTAGGGGAGCCTCACCCAGACCCGCTGCCTGGGGACCTGTGGCCGAGCTCCTGCACCTGCAGGTTAAGAAGCCCCATTGCAGGCCTGACACTGGTGCCTGAGACTCCCAGGGACCTGCAGCTGAGCTCTCCCACCTGCAGCTTCAGAAGCCCCCAGGCAGGTGTGACACTGATGTTTGAGACTCACTGCCCTAGTCATGTTTTTGCTGGGAGCTTGTCTTGCTGTCACTGAATTCTGGGCAATGCAATAATTGCGCAGTTATTAACTGAATAGAGCGGGCCAGTACTGTAGTCTGCTCTTCCTGGAATAGAGGCGTCACGCGGCCCTGCAGCCACTCCGTCAGGGATGAGCCTGTGCACAGACGAGGAAAACCAAACATTTCCGAAACTTCCAGGCTGTGATTGCAACAGTAACTGGGACTTGACAGAGCCCATAGGAGGTAAACAAACGCTAGTCTCTGCACGTCAGAGCAGCGTAGCAGCAGGCTAGCAAAATATGGGAGCCAGGCTGCCACTAGTGACAAGACTTGGGGTGGGCGGAGGAGATGGAAGCAGGTGATTAAGAAGTTCACCAAGGAAGCTGAGACGAGAGTGAGAGCCACAGATGGCCGTGCAGGGTTGCAGGTGCAACAGTTGGCTGGATGTGAAGACCACCTGTGAAATAGCTACTTGTACAGACTGGACTCACACAGATGGGAATCTGAGCTCTTCAGACATGAGACCTAAGCTGAATGGAAACATTCTGGTGGGCTTATTCACACTTTCTAATGAAAACCTTCTCTTGCCAATAAAGCCAGCACTTCAAGGCCTACAAGTGTGATGATAAACAAAATGAAACTTGCGTAGATAAAGCGAAACTTGGCAAGAGCCATGGATGCTCTACTCCTTTTGTTTAAATCGCAATCGTGATAAGAGGTCTCTGTTTAATCAAGTGCACACTAGTGGAACACCAGGTCCTCCTTTTTTTTTTTTTTTTTTTTAAAGCATTCATTAAATGCAATTTCCTGGGAAGTAGACTATGTACTTTTGGAGTCTGAGATACTACTCATTTTTAAGACAACCAGACAGGCAAAAGGTATGCTGCCAATTAAAATGTGACTGGCATTTTCTCATCTCTTAGAATTCCTATTTTATGGTTACCAGGACTTTTAAGGCTTATTTAGACATGGATGTTGTTGATGGAGAGCATTGATGCAGAGTGAGGTGCACAGATGACCATGTGCAGAGGGAAGAGCTTTGCCCCGGCCTAGTGCCCAGGAAACCCGCGCACCTGTTAAGGTAGACAGCACATCCATCCCAGCACAGATCCCCAGAGCCACTTTTCAGTCTATGCCTCCTCACTCTTGGAAGCAACTGCTCTTTTGATTCCAATCACCATACATTACATTTTCTTTTCTTTTTCTTTTTCTTTTTTTTTTTTTTTTTTTTAACAAGGTTCCCTCTGTTTCCCAGGCTGGAGTGCAGTGGTGTGAACTTGGCTCACTGCAGCCTTGGCTGCCTAGGCTCAAGGGATCCTCGCGTCTCAGCCTCCAGAGTAGCTGGAACTACAGGAGTGCGCCGCCACACACACCTAATTTTTGTATTGTTTGTAGTCACGGGGTTTGCCATGTTGCCCAGGCTGGTCTCAAACCTGGCCTCAAGCAGTCCTCCTGCCTCGGCCTCCCAACATGTTGGGATTACAAGTGTGAGCCACTGCTCCCAGCCTACATTATTTTTGTCTGTTCTAGAGTTTTATGTAAATGGAATCAAACATAAGTCCCCCTTTGTTCTTGTCTTTATTTGATCCAGTAATGGTTTTAAGCTTCATCCTTACTACGTGCATAACCCATTCATTCTCTACAATTTGCATGCATGGTTGATGACTGGATGCAGATAACACAGCTTGTTTCTGCATGGATAGCTTGTGTTTTTCTCTTTAGGTTGGGGCTGTTACAAATAAAAATACCATGTACTAGTCATTGTACTAGTCATTCATGAGTGGATGTTTTCATTACGCTGGGGGTAAATACCTAAAAGTAGGTTTCCAGAGTAGTCCCACCATTTCACACCCATGGGAGGAATGTCTGAGACCTCCCTTGTTCCCCAGCTCAGCTGGCTTGTGGGGGTGGGGTTTCCAGTTTGGGTTGTTCTAGCAGGCGTGCGGTGATGCCTCACTGTGATGCTTTACTTGCATTTTCATGATGGGTGATGTTGGACAGTTTCTTTCAAATACTTCTTTTTCAGTCACACATCTTTCATTTTGTCATGTCTGTTTTAATCTTTGTAAAATTTGGATAGGGTTGTTCACCTTTGGTGTTGATTTGCAGAAGTCGTTTATAGCATCTGGAGTCTTTGTCAGACATGTATGTTAGGATCTCTTCTCCCAGTCTGCGGCTTGCCTTTTCACTTCCTTAATGTTCTCTTTTGGTGAGTGTCAGTTCTAAATTTTAATCAAGTCCACTTTTTTCTTTTGTGCTTTTAGTGCTTTCTGCATCTGCCCTAGAGATCTTTGTCTAACCCAATGTCTTGATAATAGTCTCCATATTTTCTTTTAGAGTCTTTATATTTTAGCTTTTATGTTTAGATCTCTAATTTATCTAGAATTTTTGTGTGTATGGTGAGTTAGGCTTTTCCATCTTTACTTATGTAGATATCACATTGTTCTAGAATTATTTGTTGAGAAGGCTTTCCCTTCTTACTAATATTTTTTGGAGCCTCATCAAATATCAATTGAACATATACATACACTTTTTAATTTACTTATAAACTTTTTATTCATTTCCACTCATCTACTTAGCTACCCTTTTTGACTAACATGTGGTCTAGATTACTGGCTTTATAATGATTTTCAAATGAGGTAATATTAGTCCCCCAGCATTGTTCTTTTGGTAGAAAATCTTGAATATGTTAGTTCCTTCACATTTCCTATTCATTTTAGAACCATAATGTCATTTTCTACTACAGAGCTTCCTAGGATTTTGATAGGAATGATACAGGATCTGTCAATCAAATTGGGAGGAATTAAAGTTAAAATATTTGTGAGTCTGCTCATCCATTAACATGGTACATCTCTTTATTTATTGAGGTGTTCTAATTTTTTCAGCAATGCTTTTAGTTTTCAATGGACTGTATATCTTTTGTAAATTCTAAGTGCTTTAATGTTTTCGATATAGCAAATGGCATTTAATTTTTTAAATTTTCCAATTATCCATTAGCAATATATAAAAATAGAAGTACTTTTTTGTAGATTGACCTTGTATCTTGGGACTTTGTCATCTTCACTTACTGATTGTAGCAGCTTTTTCTTTGTCAAGACAAAAAGAAGTAGTGAGATTATTACTAATCTAAAAGAAAGTATTCAGTCTTTTGTCATTAAATGTGATGTTAGCTATAGACTTTTTAAAATATGCTCTTTATCAGAGAAGGTTTTTCTCTACCCCTTGTCTGAGAGTTTTGTTATTTAATTAATGAAGTAGTTAATCTTAATAAAAATCAGCAACTAAAGTTTCTTGTCAAGACTGATAGTTTTACCATAGCTGAAAACATTTGCATTTAGGGTATAATGCTATTGCAATGTCTAAAAGAATTATTGGTTATGATTTGTAGTATTTTGAATAGTCCCTTCGATTTTGTAAAACGCTTTATCCTTACTCCTAAATACACTCATGTGTTCTTCCACTAGCTCCTCCTGCCCACCTTGTGAGGCAAGTAGACAGGTTTGATACTGTTGTAAATCCAAAGTATCTGAGACAGGTCTCAGTCAATTTAGAAAATCCATTTT
Source organism: Cacajao melanocephalus (assembly GCA_963573385.1). Classification (NCBI taxonomy): domain Eukaryota; kingdom Metazoa; phylum Chordata; class Mammalia; order Primates; family Pitheciidae; genus Cacajao; species Cacajao melanocephalus. Next base: position 54,398 of record CAUYLG010036644.1, on the reverse strand, counting down.
GCCAAGGGTATGGATGCACCCACGACATGGCCTCAGAGGTCCTAACAACATGTGCCTAAGGTGGTCTGGGTACATTGGTTCAGCACAGAACGGTGGGACAACTTCAAAAGTAGATATAAGACAAAGGGTCACATTCTTTCGAGTCTCCGATGAGCCTTTCACTGAATAAACAATTTACATCTGAGAGGAGGATAAAGAACAGTCACTTGTGCCTTAGTCTGGTTCAGTGAAGCCATAGGGTAGAGGAAGCCATCAGATATGCATCCGTCTCAGGTGAACTGCCGAGGGATGACCTTGAGTTCTCTCTGTCCTTGGTCCACAAGGAATTTCCTCATGGGCAAATGGTGAGGGAGTCTGCAGCTGTTTTTTGTTTTTTTTTGTTTGTTTTTAACCTTTGTAGCCATCTTATTCTGGAATAAACTGAGAGGCAGCTTTGCCTAATGCACTTTCTGGCTTGACTTCCCTTTGGCTTCGTGACTTCAGGGTCCTGAGATTTACTTTCCTTTCACACGGTCTTAGTCTGGGTGGGCTGCCGTAACAAATACCTTCCACTGGCTAGCTTATACACAACAGAAATCCATTTCTCACTGCTCTGGAGGCTGGAAGTCCAAGATCCAGGCACTGGCAGATTTGGTGGTGAAGTGAAGTGGGGATGATTCGTGTTCTGGTTCATGAATGATGTCCTCTCGTTTCCTCAGTGGTGAAAGCGACAAAGCAGCTCCCTGGAGCCCTTTTATAGGCACTCATCTCACTCCCGAGGGTTCCAAGGCCCCACCTCCAGATACCATCACCGTGGGAGAAAGGATTCCAGCACAGGAATTTTAAGGGGGTACAGACGGACATTGGAGCAGTGCAGCTTCTGTGTGATTCCCAGCACTTCCATTACAAGATTGAAGCTGAGTGGCCAGGTTGGGGCTGAACTGAGACTTGACATTTCGCATTGTGCAAGCTGCCATATTTTTAAAATGACTACTGCAGACTTAAATGAAAACTCTGACGTTGAAAATTAAACTTGCTTAACCTGAAAGTAAATACTGGCCGGGCACGGAGGCTTACACCTGTAATCTCAGCACTTTGGGAGGCCGAAGCGGGTAGATCACCAGAGGCCAGGAGATCAAGACAAGACTGGCCAACATGGTGAAACCCTGTCTCTACTAAAAGAAAATACAAAAAAATTAGCTGGGCATGGTTGTGTCCCGTAATCCCAGCTCCTCTGGAGGCTGAAGCAGGACACTCGCTTGAACCCGGGAGGTGGAGGCTGCAGTGAGCCGAGATCGTGCCATTGCACTCCAGCCTGGGTGACAGAGTGAGATTTTGTCTCAAAAAAAAAAAAAAAAAGGAATGAATAAGAAGATGGGCATAAACAGAAAATAGAACCCACCAGCCTAAACTAGACGTGAATTAATGTCACTGTGATGTCCATTTCTCTAATAGTTAAGACCCATTAGGGTAATGTGTGAGCACACCATCAATACTTATAATAATCCCTGAAGAACTCTTAAGGTGTTGGCTGATACTAAATAACAATGTTATGCGTTTCTTTAAAAACAAAGTATGTCTGGGGCAGCGTAGTGTCCCCAGAGCAGATCGGATGTGAAGGAAAGGGGTTCAGAGTCCCTTGACAATAACAGCAATGACATCCAGTCAACTGCGCAGCCTCCGGCAGCAGACCCAACAGCCCCAAAACAGAACAACAGCTGCAGACCTGTGTGGCGCACCTGGGGCAGGGGAGACGTCTGGGCCAACAGCTGCAGACCTGCGTGGCGTACCTGGGGCAGGGGAGACGCCTGGGCAGGTGCACAGACAGCCCAGGGTCACATGGAAAGGCTGGAACTGGGCAGCGGGAGCCTGTGGGTTCTGTCTCTGTGGCATTAGTTTAGGGGCAGCCGGTCTGGTGGGGGTCAGGTCGACACTTTCAAGTACTTCTCTGGTTTTCAAGAGTTTCCCTGGATCCTGTGCCTGCTGAGTTGAGCAATAGTTCTCCAAAGGTTAACGCAAAGCTCTTAAGGGTGTGGGTTTGCCAAAAACTTACATCTGCAGCATGAGAGTTCTTGAAATATGGCCAAATATGGAGATTTCGTTTTTAGAATGGATGTGATTTGTTCTTGCTTCCTATAAAAATGCTTCAGGCGTCGCCTCACTGAATCAAGTAGACTTCATTTAATGAAATAATAAAGATTTTTAAAATGTTCATGAATGTCTGGCAGCCACTTATTATCATCTAAAAACTCCCTTTGATTGTCAGATTATTTGAACAAACTGTCAGACACATTATAAGTCACAAGCACCTAATGCCAGTTTGGGAAATGAACTCATGTTTTTTTAATAGACCTTCTACCAACTTTACAAAGGTAGCTTTCTACAAATAAAAAAAAAAGTTATGTGGTTATAAAACTTAAAATTTTATAGAAGTAAATTGGAATGGGAATCATGTTTCTATAAAACTTAAAATTTATAGAAGTAAAGTGAAATTGGAATCATGTTTCTATAAAAGTTGGAATTTATGGAAGTAAATTGGAATTGAAATCATGTTTCTGTAAAACAACATTTATAGAAGTAAATTGGAATTGGAATCAGGTTTCTAGCCTAATGTTTAATGAGACAGTATGGAGGAAGACTGTCTCCAACGTGCTAATTGCTTTTCGGGAGTGTGTTCAGGACGGGGCGCAAGGCCCCACAGGCCAGGAATCTGCGCCACAGACATCAGCAAGCTTTCAGAGCAGAGGGTGCATGGGCAAGGCTCGCCGACCTTGGAAAGCACAAACTACCCAGTAGAGCTAGCTATGAAAGACAGTACCATGCAGTCATATTTATACCACAGAATTAACACAGAATTCATACATTTCCTTAGTGGGTCTGAGTACCGGCGGGGTGACTGCGGCAAGAGCAGAAACCTTCAGACTGATGCAAAGCCACAGGTGTGAGTGAGAATGAGCTTCATACACTGAAAGGCTATTCTTTGGTCAAAAATGTTGTAATTTGGGAGAATAATGAATTATACATATTCTATATTGTAGATATATAATAATACTATAATTAATATATATATTATGTATCTGCATGTGTGTGTTAAAAGTCAGCCACTTGAATGCCCTCGTGTCAGAATTAGTTCTATTTGCGTTTTTTCCTTTCGAGTTATTTTTTTCTTTATGCATTAACTCCTCAAAATTAATCCCAAGAGAAAATGATGTAGTTAAGGGCCTTCTGAATAGGAAAGAAAACCGCCATATTTTCATCTAATATATTAAAATGGAATATTGCAATAGGGATTTTGTACGCGCTCATTATGACTGTTTTCTAGCTTTTTCTCTTTCGATGGTCGCTTTTTGAAAGCTTAGCCTGTTCCTTCTATAATCAAACATAACTTACAGTGATAGGATTATTTTAAGACTTTACCTCTGGCTCCCTGTCCCCACTGAACAGACCCGAGCGTCTAGACGTTTCCACCTTGGTTCATGCGTCCACGGGACTCTGTGAGTCCTGCGCTGACTCTACCCGTCCCGGAGCAGCCTCTCCTTCCCTGTTTCCTTATCTCTGCCCTTGCCCTCTGCCTCTGTCAGCCTGTGGTTTCACTCACAATTCCCTCTTTCCTGTGCCCTTAATGCTTCCTAAGGCCTCACGGGCATTTTCCCAAAGGATCACTGAGCTCCGCCTCCATGGGTTCCTTCCCGGAGTCATGGCCCTGTGCGCCTCCGCAGGACACAAAATTTCTGTGCTGTGGTGACACAGGACCTGTCCTGTGTGAATTCATCCCTGCCTCGTCCCCTCTGAGGGGTGTGCTTAAGTCCTTCACAGAATAAGGACTTTTCTCCTGCCAGAGAGAACCACGCCCCGGTCAGCTCTTTGCCTGTCTGCAGAACACTGCGTTCTGGGATGCCCAGGGAGGGAGGTGACAGTCACATGTGTAACTGATGCTCTGTCACCTTCTATTCCCAAGGGCCAATATTGGTTTGTTTAAAAATCTTCTGCCTTCATTGTAACCCTTACTAAAAGCAAATGAAATTGCGTTTCTCCAGGGAGTTTGAATTTCCCACATGGAGCCAGGTTTATCAGATAAAATCGCACAGGCTAACAGCCTTCATGCAGCACAATGTTTATATAAACAAACACAAGGTTTCTTCTGACTCTGCTACAATATCTTTGATTTTTATGTCATGCTCATCAAATTTTAAGAGGTTGTTGATTTAATCCTATTTTGCTTATGATAAGCTTTCAAATACCACATAAAATCCTCAAGACGTTTCGAGAATCTTCTAAAACGATTTCTATAGATTCAGTACGTCCTTGGATAGAGCACAGAAAGTATCTCATGTCCAGATCATCACGCCATAAATTCTCTGCACTAATAAAATTTCTGAACAAACGTCATGTGAACACGGCAGCCGTGATTCTTCCAGGGCACTGCTGGAAGGCGGTTCGCGGCATCCTCAGCTCCTGCTCTCCAGAGGCACCGTTCCACTTTGAGAGGCACCAACTGCTCTAGGAGTTCTGCAAAGCAACAGCCCCCAAAACCTTCAGCACAACTCCTGCTGTTTTCAGTTTCTTCCATGACCTAAAGTAACTTCACATGGAATTTCAATCATTGACAGTTTCTTCCTGCTGCTTCTCCTGTTTATTAAACCGATTTTGAGCACCTACTGTGAGATTCGAATGATCCGTGAGTTCTGCACTTATTCCAGAAAACGTTGATCTGAGCAGACACAGTGACTTCACTTTAGTCTTTATCATCCACTCTTTCAAGTGGCTGAGTGCAGCCTATGAGGTCACCAGGGAGACCCGGTTGTTAGTCACTTTGGAATAGAAATTGGAGCAAGTCTAAAAGGTAACATTTGTTTTTACTTGCAGTGAAGACTGAAAACTTACTTGCTTTTACAAAATCTAATAGTGACATTTGGTAATATAGTCAGTAATGAACTAATCATAAAATTACATATCTGATTATCCTCAGATGTGCAACGGAGTCACTAGATGCTAAAATCAGGGTGGTTTCCATTAATATCATCACAATTATTTATCTCAAAAGAAATTTATTGAGTGCCTATAAGCCAGGCATCCTTTTAGCATTGGAAAAGGAATCAGAGCAATAGCTGACACCTGTAGAAGCCTGTCAGTATGCCACACTGCACCCACAATCGCTTGCAATCCCCAGAGCAATCCCTAGTGCTGGGCTGCGATGTAGATGCGAAATCACTTCCAGTTGGAGAGATTGGTGATGTTCCAGCCCGAGCTTCCTTCAGCCTGAGCAGAGAGGCTGCCCTGCCACTCCGATTGCCTGTTCCCGCCGTGACCACCAATGGGTCACATGGTCTTTCATCCCTAGATGCTACCACCACCCCCCAGGTGAGGGCCAGGCAGGAGGAGGTTGCCAGCACACATTCATTCTCAGGAATTCTTGGCTTAACTATTTGGGGCAGAAGAGGGATATCATTTAGACATATCTAAACACAAAGAGAAACTGAGTTTGTTAACGAAAAGAGATCAACCTTTGTACGTGGCAATGCAAGGTCCTAGAATTTTTAAGTCATTGTTTTATTTGCATGTGTGTGTCAGTATTCATACAGCACAGTGCTGCTGCACAGGCTGAGTGAGAATACCTCTCATTATTATTCCTTACCAATTTTCAGTAACAAAGCTTATTTTAGAAATAGTGCAGTGGAAATTCTCACGATTTGGGGCTGAACGAGTTTTAGATAGTGTGCACCTGTTCTGCTTAGATTTCACCTAAGTCAGACCTTGGGGAGGCTCCAAGGGTAGATGCTCTTCTGTGTCACCATCTCGTTGGAGGATGGGGGTAGACGATGAACAGATGCTGAGAATGTAGGCAGAGGGGTCCCCCCGGGAGCCTTGGAGTCTAAACAGACCTTGCTCTGGGGCACGTCTGAGGAGTCTCCAGCCTCAGTGGCAGGTGCCTTGGAGCGGGGAGCAGAGATGACGGCCGGCCACACGGCTGGTTCTGCCTCGCCACACTCAGGAGTCCCGCGCGCGTCATATCTGCTCCTGGATCCCCTCTCCCAGGTGACTGCCCGTGCTGACCTGTGAGCTGTGCTCGGTGTGGAGCAGGAATGACCACTGCGGGGATGCCGTTGACAGATCAGCGATCACAGCAGCACACCAGGCCGCGGGAGGCGGAGCTGCATGACCTTTCTCCTCCTCTTCCTCTGTGCCCCCACGCTGGCAGGCCCTCCTGCCTGTGGGGTGACGGAGGACCACCCCTTCTGGGCAGTTCTCTGCGGCCTGCCAGGGGCTCTGCGTGTGGACAACGTCCCGGCTCCTGCTCACCTTTCACCTTTCTCTTCCCTGCAGTGTCATCCTGCGACCAGGAGCACCAGTCAGCCCTGGAGGAGGCCAAGCAGCCCAAGAACGACAACGTGGTGATCCCGGAGTGTGCGCACGGCGGCCTCTACAAGCCGGTGCAGTGCCACCCCTCCACGGGCTACTGCTGGTGCGTCCTAGTAGACACCGGCCGCCCCATCCCCGGCACGTCCACGAGGTAAACAGGGCGGACCTGCTCCTGCGACCTTGGGAGGCTTTGGGCGTGGAAGCCAGGAAAGCAGAACCCCCACTCCCCGACACACACCCACTCTCACACACCACACTCACACACCCCCACACTCACACACACATGCACACTCACCCACACTCACACACTCCTCACACACTCACCCACACACACCCCCACACGACGCACTCTCACCCACACTCACACACACACCCCATACTCACACACACACACACTCATACGCACTCACCCACACACTCTCCCCCACACACTCTCTCTCACACACACACACACACACACTCACACGCAGTCTCTCCATCAGCTGTGAGTGTTGCGCCTCCTCACCTGGATGATCTGGCATGCCAAGTGGCCATCGATCACCCAATGCGGGACCATCCTCCGTTCTCATGCATGAAGTGCCTGTAAAAGTCAGTGGGTTGGCCAGGCGCAGTGGCTTACGCCTATAATCCAGCACTGTGAGAGGCCAAGGCGGGTGGATCACCTGAGGTCAGGAGTTCAAGACCAGCCTGGCTAATGTAGTGAAATCCTGTCTCTAGTAAAAATACAAAAAACTAGCCAGGCGTGGTGGCAGGTGCTTATAATCCCAGCTACTTGGGAGGCTGAGGCAGGAGAATTGCTTGAACCTGGGAGGCGGAGGTTGCAGTGAGCTGAGATTGCACCACTGCACTCCAGCCTGGGCGACAAGAGTGAAACTCCATCTCAAATAAAAAAAAAAAAATGGCTTCAGCCATTGGAAACTGAAGGAAACCATTTCTTCGATGGTCCCCAAAATCCGCCACATGGCAGCTGGAGGGCCTTTGCCTTCACAGGCAGCACCAGCTCCTCTGCCCCACTGGCATCGGACAGAATCTGAAAGGTGGCTCTGGGGCCCAGTGGCAGGGTGGAAACGTGGACTGCATCACATACCAGTGGCAGGGTGGAAACTGCTCCTGGTTTTGGCAAAGGGAACTCAGCATTTCGTAAGCTGAAAGAACTGACTGTCCAACATGGCTTTCTATGGTATTCATATATGTGTGCCTGAAGTTACCACTTTTAGAAAAAGTGAGACTGTGCTAAAGACAAGGGGAATGAAAGCTATTCAAGGGTCTGAAATACAAGAACACCTTGTTCACTCGTATTTTGTGTGAGTTTGAGCAATGCAAGGGATTTCACAGCAGCACTTGAAGACCAAGGGCTATGTGTTCGTGGAATTGTGTAACTGAGTGGAGATGGTTTTACAGCTCTTGTAAGCTACGTGTTCATGGAAATTGTATAACCGTGATTGGTTTTACAGCTCTTTGTAACATGAATTTGACTTTAATTTTTCCTAGATTTATATAAAAATAGTTTTGAAATATATGAAAATACTCTTTTAACTGTTATCAAATGTAGCCACTGCTGTCATCTTGATGGCCTAGGCATGAACATTTGATGCTTCCTAAATTATTTCCTGCATTTGTCATCAGCTGTAACCTGTAGACATTTGTGGAGAAGACAGTGTCATTTCCAGGGGCTCAAGCTTACTGATGCCTGTTTCACCACGATCGGGTCCACCCATCACCATCTGGCCCTGTGGGACCTCTGCTTGGGAAGTGTGGTAACACCAGGGTGTGAGAGCTGCCCCTTCCCGGCTGGCACTCCACCATCCCGGCCGCCCTGGCTGACCACCTACTCCCGACACCCCACTCAGCTGGCACTGCACAGGGGTGCTGAGGCCAGAGGCTGAGGCTTGGCTTCTGTGGGCTGATATGGGGGATTGGTTAAATCTGTGTGCTCTGCAGGGCTTGAAGAGAACATAAACCTTTTCAAGGTTTGGGTACGAGAATTATTATTTTTTTAGTTTCTGTGCCTAGGTATAGATAGGGAGTACTGTTTTCTAAGAAATCCTTCTTGTAAGCAGTGTTTCTGCGTATCTTAGAGCTCTGGCTGGTCTACTGCGCATGTAAATCGCGGCAGCGTCCGCCCCGAGCAGCGCCCCTGTAACAGAGGTGGAAACTGCTGGCAGAAGGTGTTTTACACACGCCAATGAAAATCTTTAAACTGTCAAACCCAGAGCTCCTCAAACTGGCTCTGAAATTATGAGATCAGCATTTATAAGGTCCCTGAAGAACCTGGCAACGTTCAATATTGTCATCGACTAGAAACATAATAACCCCTCTCTTCCCTTCCATCTGTGCTGATTTCATTCTGCTGGACTTCATCCCGGCTTCACGGCAGAAAGAGAAGTCTCGGTCTCTCCTGTTCCCCATTTCTGCCTACAGAAGGGGCAGCTCCCTCTTCTTGGAGTTTCAGAAAGGATATGAAATTAAACCAAATGGAGATGGCTTCTTAGATTCTGCATGCAATTTTACCTTTATTATTTTTTCATTCATTCATTCAGCACAAATACTGATAGTCAACAACATTCAAACCCTCTTCCAGGGAAATAGCATTGAATAAGAGAGGTGAGGCCCCGCCTCTCCTACAGTTTACATTCTGCCGGGGGCATCGGAACCAGAACTGCTGTCCCTTGCTGCCAACAGAAAGCCCTCAAACTGAACTGGTCTCAAAACGTACTTCTCACTCAACTCCATGGAGGCAGGGAAGTTCTGGATGATTTCAGCAGTTCAAAGACGTAATGGTCATAAGTCAGGGGTTTTGGTTGTGTTTCGCCTTTGGTCCGCTCTGCCATCTTCCTCTTCCTGGTGTGCTTCCTGGTGTGCTTTGCGGCTTGTTCCTGTCATAGCTATTAGGGCACTATATGTAGCAGTGATAATGTATTTTGGAGAAAGAAAGACTGCTGTTCTTTTTGTCAGCAGAGAAAACCTCCCCCACCTGCCTGCAGTGGCTTCCCCTCACCCTGATTGGTGGGAATAGCCCTGTACGCCCAGATCCAGGCCTGCCTTGGGCTGGCAAGGAGAGGGGAGGGGGCCTGTTGTGGTTCCTTTTTCAGCACCCAGGGCCGGCTGGGGTCACCGCTGGGCACCCACAGCCACATGGAGCAGGGTCTGTGGCTAAGAAAGTCTTGGTTTTGTTACGAAAGTGGAAGGGGAGGCCCCCTGCAGGGTCTGGTGCCTCATGCAAACAGTTAGGCAGGGGGTACACACAAAGACAGTAGAGCTGGTGGGGCAAGACCAGGCTGGGCCCCGTGAGGACAGGTCAGGGTGCCAGCACAGGCCTCGCTGAGGCTGAGATGCTGGAGCCAGTTGTAGCCACCGTGGGTGGGAAGGGTTGTTTCAGGCAGACGGCAGGGAGCGCAGAGTCCTGGGGGAGATGAGTCTGGTGTGTGTGAATGCGGAGTGGGAGGTGGAATACAGTTTGGCTGTGTCCCCACCCAAATCTCATCTTGAATTGTAATTTCCATAATCCCCATGTGTTGTGGACCCACCCCAAGGGAAGTGATTGGATCATGGGGTGGTTCCCTCCTTGCTCTTCTCATGATAGTGAGTTATCATGAGATCCAATGGTTTTATAAGTGTCTGATGTTTCCCCTGCTTGCAATCACTCCATCCTGCTGCCCTGTGAAAAGGTGCCTGCTTCTCCTTTGACTTCTGCCATGGTGGTAAGTTTCCCGAGGCCTCCCAAGCCATGCCGAACTGTGAGTCAATTAAACTTCTCTTTTTTTTTTATTATAAATTACCCAGTCTCGGCCGGCAGACCTGTAATCCCAGCACTTTGGGAGGCCAAAATGGGAGGATCATGAGGTCAGGAGTTCAAGACCAGCCTGACCAACATGGTGAAACCCCGTGTCTACTAAAAATACAAAAATTAGCTGGGCGTGGTGGCACTCATCTGTAATCCCAACTACTTAGGAGGCTGAGGCAGGAGAATCACTTGAACCTGGGAAGTGGAGGTTGCAGTGAGCTGAGATTGCATCATTGCATGCCAACCTAGGTGACAGAGTGAGACTCTGTCTCAAAAAAAAAATTACCCAGTTTGGGATGTTTCTTCACGCAGCATGAGAATGGATTAATACCCAGAGTGTCATAGGGGAGGGGTGGATGGGAGCAACTAGAGAGCTGGGGAAAGCCAGAGAACAGAGTGGGGCCCCTCACACTGGAGCTGGAACACACATCCCAGCTCCCACGGGAAGCTACTGGGACAGTTTAGCAGAGAAGTGATACAGTCTCTCAACAATCCCAAAAAATCACTCACATTTATTCATTCATCTTTTATTCAACTAACATGTGAATGCCCTCGATGTTCCAGCCACTGTTCTGGGAGCTGGGGATACACAGTAAACAAAACAGACACAGCCCATGCTTCCAGGAAGCCTGCATGCTAACAGAAGGATGCAGATAATAAGCTGTCTGCAGTCCTGTGAGTCTCCAGAAAGGGGCTGTGAATGTGCTGGCCCAGGAACCTCCCATCTCCCAGGAACGCACCTCCCCAGCATCTCCTTCATGCCGGTGACAAGCTTGACTCCCTGGTGAAGGCCATGGTGAAGGCCTTGTGTGCAGAAGATGGTCCTCCTTGGGGTGGCAGCTCCGGGAGTCAGGTTCTCATGGTGACCCTCGCTCTGTTTAAATGTCCACCTGCTCACTGCACGAGGCTGGCGCTCTCTGCAGGAGGGGCCTTTGCCTGCACCCAGGACAAGGATACAACCCGGGCAAAGCAGGCATTGATGAAGCACTGCTGAACGGCAGGCAGCAAGGTTTACAAGCTGTTTATTCGGGTCTGGATCTGACACCCTCAGGGAGAAGTGCCCTGGTTCCCATCGCCAATTCAGTAGATGATTCCACAGAACCACAGAGGCACCTGCTCCCACAAGCCCTGCAGCCGCAGCCGCTGGGGCACCTGCCACTTGGAAGTCAGCTCTGCCGGGTCAGGGCCTAGCCTGTGGTTTGCCGTTGATGCTCTGTGGGACCAGAGAGTCGATTTTTTTTTTTTGACAGAGGCAAACCTGTAGCTTCCTGAGCTGGATTGGAAATGAGTTGGCCTTTGGCGCCATAGGAATCCAAATCCTGAAGTTCTTTGCATCCTTTCCTTGGGTGGGATGGGGGTTGTGGCTACACCCTCTGCCCTCATGCACACACACTCCTGCTCTGACGACACAACCCGAGTGCTTGCTCCAGACTACCCTGCCGTAGAAGGAGGGGGAGGTACGGGCGTTTGTCCGCTGCTAGGCGAGATTTCTTCAGAGACTGGATAGAGAGACTGTCCTGCCCCGTGATTGGAATCGCAGTGTGCTTCCTACAGACTGCAAGAAATAGCTTTCCATGCCAGATGTCCAGAAAGGTGACAGGAAGGAGTGAGGCCGCCGCGGGTGTTACAACGTGAGAGCCACAGGCCGTGGTGTGTGCCGGGGTAGGACGCTCCAGAATTGGAAGACAGACCACAGCCGTCTGACGCCCATTGTCTTCTCTGTCCTTCCCCCACCCCATCTCCCCCCACCCGTAGGTACGAGCAGCCGAAATGTGACAACACAGCCAGGGCCCACCCAGCCAAAGCCCGGGACCTGTACAGAGGCCGCCAGCTGCAAGGTGAGTAGCCCCTAAGCGTGTGGCCCGAGTCCACCGGCCCTGCCGTGAAGTTTCTTGCAAATGTAGAATGAAAAAGTGTTCATCTGACTCTGTTTCCCAGGGAGCCTGTCTGACTCCGGGGCCTCTTACGTCCTTGCAGAGGGCCCTTGAGTCCATGCAGGGGGCAGGGGGCCAGGAGTCCACACAGGGAGCCCAGGGCTGTTTCTCCCCTGCCACTGTGTGTGCAAAGTCAGACGTGGGAGAGAAGGAAAGTGCCCCTCACAAATCAGCACCGTGCAGCACCCCTCGCTGTTCCTGAACTTCATAGTCTGAGAACCCTTTATTCATTCTACCTACATTTCACTTTTGCATTGACATTCCTTTTGCATTGAATCAACAGCTCAAGAAGCAAAGTTTAGGTTTTAAGAAAACATGAGCTGAATGTATGCATTGGGTTTAATGACAACGAAGTATTGGAATTAAACAGAAGCAGTGAATTTAAATGTATAATAATTGAAAAATGCAGTCACTAAAAGGTGTCATGGGCAGATTTGATATCACTAAGATGCTTCAGAGGTACCTGCCATTTGTTTCGCTTTGACCTTTTTTTCTCTGAGTATCTCCAGATTGTGTATGTTCAACCAGTGGCTCAGGGACATGACAATCACTGTCAGTGTTCTTTGCTTAGAGCGTGCTTGATCTTGGTCTCACACAGGATCTGGACCAATTCCTGATAAGGAAACCTTTGTGGTGCCTGTACTATTTGCACCGTCATTGATAGAAAAGATTTTAACTTGTAAAAATAAAGCTGTTCTGCTTATAAACGAGGACAGAGGAGAGCAGAATAGCTCAGTGTATACATTCTTCATTGCTACGTGTTTGTAGCAATTTCTCAACGTTAGTGATGAAAATGCTTGACTCGGGAAGCAGAGGTCAGCTTGGTGACCGCCATGCCGCTCGCTGGCCTTGTTGGGAGCTGTCTTCGTCTTAGGTCTTCATGGGTTCCCAGCCGTGTGCCTCCCACTGTCTTCCTTGTGAGGCAGGTTTGAGGAATCTGTTGCTTCTACTGTTTTTATCAGAGTATGGTCTTCTTGTGAGCAATCGGCTTGCTTTCTGTTGAACAAATCAGCTTCTTTCTGCATCTTGGAGGCGAGGGCGGGGGAAGAGATCATGAGATGTAAACACAAAGCTGGTGGGCGTGCCTGGAGGAGGGTGGTTTGCCTCTGATGCTGTGTCTGCAGGCTGTGCTCAGCTGCTGGCTGAATTCATCTCCCTGATGCCCTGCCTGCAGGGAGTGCCCCTCCTCTGTTATCTGGTGTCATCTCTCACCTCTGAAGTCCGACTTTAATATTGGTGGGCGAGATGTTTCCTTAAAAGACGTAATGAACGTAGCACGTGCTTGGCACATGGAAAGCCCTCAGTAAATGCTGCTGGTTTTGGCTGCCCTTGACCATGTCACATAAGCTTCAAGCAGTCTGCCCTTTGCCTCTAATACACTTATTGAAGTGTCCAAGACTCTTAACTTTTTTTTTTTTTGATAACATGAAGTTGCATTACTTTTAAGCCAAGATGCACTGTGGTCTTCACACACGTGATACAAATGCAATTTATGGAAACTCAGTCAAGTTTTGGTCCTCGTTGGTAAAAGGGACCATGACCAAGGGTGACTTCAGCCACCTCTCAGGAGGGCTCGTGGTAGGAAGACCTTTTCCTGGTAGAATCCAATCCATGACACTCCAGACCCAGACTCTTGACTTAAAAATAACACAGGCATCTGTCCAGTGAGAACAACTTGTCCTTGATATTGAGAAACATGAAGTGATGTCATTGTCTTCTCTGAGTGTCAGGCGTGCCGTTTGGAGAGGTAGCGTCCCACACCGTGAGAGGGGACATCAGAGCTGCAGAAACCACGCCCCTCTCTGCCAACATGGGAGGAGCAGGACGCTTAGACTCTCACGACGGAGACAGCGTTTCCTTGCCCACACCTCAAACGAAAACCAGACCGCGTAGGCACGGAAGCCGTGTGACGCGAGCTGCGCAGAGGTCAGCTGACACTGTTGCTGTAGGCATTTGGGAGGGTACAGCTCACGACCACTTAATTATTTGCATTATTTGGAAACAGTGATCCTTATTGGGAGAAAACAAGTAGGTCTTAAAACAGCTCCAGGATACAGGCTGTTCCTGTTAGAGAGGAGAAACCTATTTCCAAAAGAACACCCTGGCAGCATCTGAGGAAGAAGATACTTCAAGTCCCAAGTAGGCTGACCTGTTTTCTTCTTAAAAGCTGCTGTTTTCTTTTGAAGTTGCTTTTCTGAGTTTTCACCAGGAAGGGCCTTTATTTTCCATGGAAGGCTGATAATATTTTCACACAAAATTCACTTGTTTGGGGTGAGCAGTTTATTTGCCACCAAATACTTATTCACATCATATGCAGGACAGTTAGAGGTGTTTGGCAGCAGATGACCATCGAATCTGTGGAGGCCATCATTGTATTTTACGGCACGGGAGATCAAGGTCCAGCTTATGGGGCTGCCTACTGAGGGCTGGATCACCGATTTGGGTTTTGAAGATTATTCTTTCATTCCGTAGGTTTCCTCCTAGGACTGTCGCAGCCTGTAGAGAGAAGTGAAAACTCGTGTAGCAGAAATTCTTTTAAAAAGGCACTAAACCACCTCTTCTTGGACAGGTTCACCTCACTTTAGGTTGCCCTGGTAGCGCTGATCTCACTCTGATTGGTGCTTTAAATAGCAGGCTGCCCTGTCTCGCCAGCTTCCCCAGCCCCTGACATCCTCCCGTGTCCTCTTATGAGGCAGGAGAGTCATGCACTTGCAGGTGAGCTGTGGCTCCATGTCGGGGCCGTGGTGTGACTCTTGTGTCTGTTGGGCCCTGTGTGACTCTCATGTCCTGCCCTGCTGTGGCTCCTGTGTCCAGGACTCTCGTGTCCTGCCCTGCTGTGGCTCCTGTGTCCAGGCCTTGCTGGAATTCTTCCCTCTGCTTGAGCTGCCTCTCTCTTAGCTCCTGTGGCTCCCATGCCTCCTTCAGGACAGTTTTCTTGGGATGCCCAGGTGGCCAGCCACTCACATGCACCTGCTCAGCGTGTTCCAGTGGGTGGGACACAGCACGTGGTGTGGGTGTGGATGTGCACGCTCTGCCCCGCGCCTCACACAGTCCCTGGGGAGACAGAGACTGCACCTCTGTGTTCCCGGCATCCTCAAGGTAGAAAGGAGGACATAGGTGGTTTTCCTTTCTTATTGGAAGACCTTGTCAGCTGTTGCGTACTGAGTGATACTGGTAAGCTTTGACTTGCTGGCCATGTGGTTTGGCTTAGCTAGAGCCCCGCAGCACTGGTCTTGAATGGGCTTTCCAGTGTGGGGAGAGGGTGACCCCAGCCTTTACTAGAGCAGCAGCGCTGGGTTCATGATCCCCGTCAGTCCTCAGGGCCCCTCCTGCTGAGCGAGAGGAGGAGGGGCCCGCACAGCCCTTTACTGGCTCTCCCTGTGGTGCCAGCTTCATTTGTGATTCAGACTCGCAGGCACTGGCGGGGCAAGAGGCCATCGGCATGACCCTCACAGAGAGGAGGCGCAGGGGAAACACAGAGATACGGGGACGTACCCGCCCAGGGCAGAGCGGCCCCAGACACTGGGGGGTTCAGGCAGCAGCATCCGCCCAAAGGGAGTCAGCTCAAAAACTTACAACGGAGACTTTTATCCAAAGTGAGGTCAAAATAAGTGATTTCATGACCTGGATTGTAGGCCTCCCTGTCACTTTTCCTGATGACACAATTGTGTCTTTTACCCTGGGTTACGGTTTTCTGGCCGACTCTCATTCTCAGGAGCAATCTTTGTCCAGTGGGCAGGCTGGCTTTCCTCTGCGCGCTGCTTCATCTCAGTCTACGCTGGCGGGGAGTGTGCTCGTGTTTTTGCCATGGTGATGACCTGCGCAGCGTGCAGGCCGACTGAACTCACAGGTGATGTGGCGGAAGCCGCCGGGAAGGTGGCACAGGAGCTGGGAAGCCTGATTTCCTCCGGGGCCATTCTTTCCTCCGCCAGCTTGGACAAAACCGCCTATCTGTCTGCAGGCGTCGTGGTGTTGGCGGTGCCCAGTGGCACCAGCACGAGGACGGAAGGGCGATGTGAGGAGCCCCTTGGGGGGCCTGGGCACCCTGGGCACGGACCCTCTGTTACTGCCGCATCCCCCAAGCCAGGGTCCTCTCCTGAGTCCCCACAGCTTCTCCAGCTGGCACGCCGTCTAGTTTGGTCACACGGCCTCCCCGCCGAGCATCTCCAGCGGCTCTGTGGACCCAGCAGCCTTCACGATCGGTCAAGGCCTCTCCCTGAAGGGCCAGCACAGAGCCAGGACCTCCTCACATCTGCAGCCGGGAGCATCTCGGCTCTGGGACCCCCGAGCAATGGCAGGCGTAATTACAGTCTTTGACTCATGTCGAAACCTTACAGGCAGCCCCTGGATTTTTCAAACACTATTTTAGCACTATTCTAATATTTTTCAGGATTATGATTTTCTGAGGCAGCATAAAATGATCCTTACCTCACCCTAAGTGGAGCTTAGGACATTTTCTAAAAGGTAATTAGACCATGAGTGACACGTTCCCGCCAGGTATCGCGTGACACGTGAGGACCTCGGTGCTCACCTTTTCTCCACAGCAGACAGGAGCCTGCCAGGACCTCACTTGGTGGCGTTTGAGACCCTTGACACGAGGTGTCCATATTCCGCCCACTAAAAATGTCAGCCTCTGTGATCCCTGCTTTAGATCCAACGCTGAATTCACAGATATGAGTCTGCTAAATTTTAGCTGAGCTGGGAACAAAGCTTTAGGCTTTAACACATAATCCTGGAATCCTGAGGATGTGGGTAGCTTGGTGAGCTATCTGCGCTCTGTGTCCACACAGGTTCACACAAGGGCTGGCTGCTCAGGTTACAGGCTCAGATGCTCCGTGACCCATGAGGCTGGGACAAGGGCTGGGTGTCAAGGGCGCTGGGAAGCAAGGCTGTCCGTGATAGAGGATTTTTAGCCTGGCACTCTTATTCTGCTTTGGAGAGTGAAATGAAACCTAAAGACCATCAACCCAGCCTCATGCGTATGGGTGGGGATTCCCAGATTCAGCCAGAGACTGTTCCACACGGCGTCCCTTGGGAGAGAGAGCTCAATCTATGTTATTTTTTGACCACTAAGTTTGATGTCTAAATATGAAATTAAATTTGTAGGTGAGTAAGATTAGCAACACTTTTGAAGAAAATTGCAGTTTTTAGGAAGCGTCACAGTGAAATGGACCATTAAATTGCTTTTATTGAGGAAAGACTGCCACAGATACAAACTCAGAAGACTCACACATACAGTTTCCATCCCAGAGGCTTCACAAAGCAAGCAGCAAGGACAAGGGGTGCTGAGGAGTCAACGGTTGGGAAAATGTGGTTTCGAGAACCAGCGTCAGTGGGAGTGTCCTGAGATGCCACTGCCCCATGTCGCGGGGGCGTTGCAGGGAGCTCCTCCCAGCTGTGGAGGGAGCCTGAGCAGGCCCAGAGGAAGCGGGTGGAGGGGGTGCAGCGGGCGCGCCAGGCACGGCGGGCGCGGCGGGTGTGGCGGGCGGGGCGGGTGCAGTGGGCCTTTCACTGGGCGCTTGCCTTTTCTCCCAGGAAAAAGGTGGACAGGATGCTCACTGCAGAGGGCACATGAAAGATTAAAAGTAAGAAGCAGTGTTGTGGAGACTCTTGGCAGAATTCTCAGTGGGATTTGATGATAGTATCTCGTTCAGCCAATATCTTGTCTCCATGTTTAAGGGTGACGAGACATTGGAGAATGCTCTGGGAACACTATGGGAATTCAGCAATCTCAATAAAAACAAGAGCAAGTAAAGAGAAACTAAAGAAACACAGGCTTTTTGTTTTCCTTAGCAGGTAGAACAAAGAGTAACAAAGGCCTAATTACGTACGGAGGGTGCTGGGCGCTTTTTCTGTTTGTTAATTCAGACTTTGACAGCTGGGTGAGAATAACTGAGCCGCATGGCTGGGTGAGAATAACTGAGCGGCGTGGCTGGGTGGGAATAACTGAGCAACGGCGGCTGGGTGGGAATAACTGAGCCGCGTGGCTGGGTGGGAATAACTGAGCGACGGCGGCTGGGTGGGAATAACTGAGCCGCGTGGCTGGGTGGGAATAACTGAGCGGCGTGGCTGGGTGGGAATAACCAAGCGGCGTGGCTGGGTGGGAATAACTGAGCCACAACGGCTGGGTGAGAATAACTGAGCCACGTGGCTGGGTGGGAATAACTGAGCCGCGTGGCTGGGTGGGAATAACTGAGCCGCGTGGCTGTTTTCTCACTGATGTGGTCTAGCAGGAGCTTTTCTGATGCACAAGGGCAGGTCTCCCAGGGGCCCAGGGTGCTGCATTCATGGACTCTGGAGACAAGGCAGGAAGCTGGAGCCATCGTTTTTCCTGTGGCCTTTCAAGCAAAAGTTGAGGACTCTGATGGGCCGGGGTGCTCTGCTCTCGTCCCACCCTCACATCCACTTGGACGAGTCCTGTCTCAGCTCCGAGCTCTCCTGTGTCTCACTGGCCGCCCTGAGCTTCTTCCAGGCGAGTTTCCAAATAGACTCTAAATAGACACTGATCCCCGTCCACACAGCAAGAAGTCTGGAAACCACAGACCAGGCCTGTGCTGCTTCCGATCATCAGGGTCTCCTTGCTCCAGATTAAATGTGAACTGCCTGTTGTGGCTGCTGGGGCCCTCCTGCCCAACCCCAGGTCTCCCCACCAAGCATGTGACTGTGTCTGGCCTGATTGGATGGCCTGCTTGGAGAGGCAGGAGCGCACCCAGCACTTCCCTGAGGGGCCACGCCTCCAGCACACAGGACATGGGTCATTACCCTGAGAGGCATACTGATGTGGACTGCAAAGTTTACAGTGATAAAATAATCTCAGGTTGTTAATCGACCCATTTATTTCCCATCCAGGAAAACGCATCAGTCCTAGGTCATGTTGTGAGCAGCAAGGCTGGCTGCGTGGGAGTGGTCTGGGCCATTTCACCGGCCCAGTGCTCCAGCAGGACCCTGGCTTTCTTGCTGTGCTGTCACTACCGTGACCTAATTTTTGAGCATGAGGCCACCAGCTGGTCTGGATCAGCAAGGACACACGTCTTGCACATTGTCGGGTGTCCCACAGCAAAGAGCCAGTGCAGTGGCATGAAGAGGAGAGTCCAGGAGAGGCAGGAGCAGAATCAAGGCAGGGCCAGGGAATGAGGAGGGAAGGGCTCCTGTCCCTAGATGGGCCGAGCACAGATGACGCAAACAGGAAGACAGGGTGCGCCCAGGACGTCAATAGCCCGGCTTAGGTGATGGGGAACATGCCATTGTCTCCTGGGGGACTTTGGGCTCTGGCACAGCAGGCTCACAGCATCCGGCCTGGGAGAGACGGCGGTGGCGGGAAAGCTGAGCACCCTTCAGCCACTGCTCCAGAGACCCCACTGAACTAGGACCCCGTTTCTGAAATGTATAGGCTCCAACTTTATTTCTGTTCTCTGAACAGAATAGGACAATAAATATCTGAATCATAAGATACCCAGGAATTTATGAGAATATCAGAGAACCAAGTGTGAGATGACCTAGGACAGGACACAAAATGACCCTCAGCAGGATCCGAGAACCTGAGCTCTGAGCGGCGCTGGCGACTCCGAGACCTGAGCTCCGAGCGGCGTTGATCGCGTTAAGTTATTTCAGAAACAACGTGGCTTGTGTTCGTTGATGGTTTCCTTTAGAGCCAGATTTTTAAAGACAAAGTGCCATTTAAAAATGATTCCCCAAGACAGCAGGGAGCGTTCTGAAGGACAGCTGGACAGTACGCTCCGGCAGTTTGGCCTGTGTTGCTTTGAAAGTTATGATTATGCAGAAGAGAGATGGAATAAAGTTTAGATTTACATTCATCATGAAAAAGGCATCTGCCAGACAAATTAATAGCTGAGCCATATTTCAGAGACAGTTTAAATAACTTGAGAACAAACTGGTCTCCAACACTATCAAATATATTAAATTAATTTCTAAACAATTGTTATTCTATTGCAAATAATTCCTAACTCTATTAAAGCAGTTTATCCTAAATGATTAACTACTTTAAAAGCCTTCCAAGTATGGTATACACTTGAAAATAACAAGTAGGCTTTTCCCTGTCCTATGGTTATTAGTTTAGACTTCCTGGCTATCTCATCTGAATTGATGGAGACTCTACCGTCATCAGATTAAAACCTCCTATAATGCAAGGCTCACTTACTTCATGTTTGCTGCTGACTCAGGCAGGAAACCTGCTGTGGCACTGCTCAAAGGGCCTTTCTTTCTCAGGGCTGTGCACTTCAGATGAGACCACAATGAGGCTGGTCCAGCCAATGGGGACTCCACCCAGAGCCGAAAGTTCTCATGGCCAGCCGTGTCCCTTGTATAGCCAGTGCCTGCCGTGGTTGGAAAGCTGGCTGCTTCCGTTTACGCATTCTGCGGCTTGTGACCCTTTTACTCTGCACACCAGCATGGCCACTGTGCTCTCGCAGGCTGTTGTCCACCTCACTCTCAAGGTTCCTGCCACTGATCTTGCTTCTCAGACGGGTTCCACGTTCCCTGAGGTTGGTAGGCACCACCTTCAGGTCCCCTGCACCAGGGCCGCTCAGGCACGAAACACAGAGCTCTACCCACACGTAATATTTACCTGCGGTTTCTCCCCTCCACCAGACCATGAGATTCAGATGCCTTGAGCTTTCTTTAGCTATCTGTATTTCATCTCTTCACTGAATCACGTTTATTGTTTTCACCTGGAAGTGCTGATCCTCCTGATTGGCCTGTGCCTTTAAACCCACAGCTGAATACTAAGACTGCATGGGACCCTCTCATGAGAACTACACATCCCTTGCTTTTCTAATTTTGTGAGCAAATATTCCTGGCGTGTCTGTTGATTATGTGGCCCCTGCCGATGTTCTGGGAGATGCACGTCAATAGAGGTCCAGTTCCTGTGCTCTGGAGCTGAGTGCTGGCTGTGAGGGTTGCAGGTTTATGAGCCTGGGATGAATGCTCTTAAACAAGAAAGCAACCTCATTTCAATTTGAAATATTGGGGAAATGGAGACTGATGATACTGAAATTCTCTCTATCTCTAAAAAATATTATGGTAGAATCCTTGCCAGCTATTTT
Source organism: Cacajao melanocephalus (assembly GCA_963573385.1). Lineage (NCBI taxonomy): Eukaryota > Metazoa > Chordata > Mammalia > Primates > Pitheciidae > Cacajao > Cacajao melanocephalus. Next base: position 33,279 of record CAUYLG010036644.1, on the reverse strand, counting down.
CCAGATTTGTGCCAACGTCAAGGACATTTCACCCTCACCCCAGATAGTGCCCTTTGAGTCAGGGATCCTCAGGCAGCATGGGCAGCACTGACATTGTGCAGTGCCAAGGAATGAACATGAAAAATTGCTTCTGCAGGCGAAATTAATTCCAAGGGAGATTGAAACAGGGAAAATCCAATTATCCAGGTTGGATATTGGCCAGAGCATGGCAGTTATTACTTCTAGAATAAAGGCAAGACGAATGGAAATGGCCCAGCTGATAGTAGCAATTGAATTATGTTCTTCCTGATAATTCTTTGAGAATTTAATTGGACAGACGAAGGCTGCAGTGCCCTGATGCATAAGCTGTGCATCATACTTACACACCTCTGGATGACCAACCAAGGTAGAAAACCTGCCACAGCCTGGTTTGTGATGAGTAACAGCAGGCTGTGGAAACTCGTAGGAGGTTTTCTCAGACAGCGTGATTTACTCTCTTTCTTAGTTCTCTTCTGACTTGTCAAATGAAGGACAATCTTTCAGAAATGTCAGAGGTTTCCCTCTCTGACAGAGAAGGATAAGTGGACTGCCCATAAGCTGTTAATTAGCTTTCAGAAATTCCTGAGATAAAGTGTGAATTTCAGCAGACACACTTTAGTGTTTTGAGTTTCTATCCTATTTATGCATCTTTTCCTGTGCTTTTCCTGATGTAATCAACTTGCTTGAAACGTATAATCACCTTATTTCCAGAGGAGAATAGGATTAGATCCCAGTGTCAGGTTTCTGATTTTAAAAACATCTCGCGAGGAACACACATTATCTGTCATGAAATACTATTTTTTGGAGCATTCTTTGATATGCTCTTAAAAAATGTAGTTGAAATCTTTGATATGCTCTTAAAAAATGTAGTTTTATTTAAAATTTTGCTCTGTTAAATAGTAGCTCACTTGTATTAGTTTGTTTTCACGCTACTGTGAAGAAATACCCGAGGGAGGGAATTTATAATGGAAAGAGATTTAATTGACACAGCTCCACATGGCTGGGAGGCCTCAGGAAACTTACAATCAAGGCGGAAGGGGAAACAAACGTGTACTTCTTCACATGGTAGCTGGAGAGAGAAGGGGAAATGCCAGATGTGTATAAAGCCGTCAGATTTCATGTGGACTCACTCGCTATCAGTAGAACAGCGTGGGGGAAGCTGCCCCCATGAGCCAATCACCTCCACCTGGTCCTGCCCTTGACCTGTGTAGATCACGAGGATTACAATTCCAGGTGAGATTTGGGTGGGGACACTAACCATACCACCACTCGTTGCTTTATGCAGGGGTAAAACCATTTGTTCAAACGCAGCAGAATAGCATTGTCCTCTTTGGAATTATTCTAACGGATAAATCTTTTTGAAGCAAAGAATGGAACAAAATGAATCTTCTTCCACCACGTGGCTGTGCAGGAGCATCAGAACCTACTTTGGCTTGAGAGGTTGCCTGATTTGCAAATAGTTCATTGTTTAATTAAATTCCTTTACATTTACACAAAAAACAAGTATAGGCCATGCCCCTCCGGGTGGCCCTCAGGCTTCCCCTTTGCTCCTGCCCTGGCAGCTGTGAGTTGACATTACTCTTTATTGTTCAGAGCCCTAGCTTTTCTTGTACATACCATTTCTTGACAGTGCACCAGCCCTAGAATCCACATGTGCGTGGTTTCTTCCTGACCACGTACCTAATTCAGCAGAGGCAAGATTGCTGCTGTGCAGCAGCAGCAGGGGTGCCTGTGTTGTTTTCCCGGTACTAATTCCAAGCCCTTTCCATCCTGAGATGCCATTTCTGTCCTCCACACCTCCACAGAGAGTCTCCTTCATTGGGAGGGAAGGGGAGGTACAAAATGCTTTACTGCAAAAGGAGATGCCTTTTGTGCCTGGTGCCTGGTGTCCATAGAAGGGACAAGGTAGGGAACGTGCAGGACCACCCTCTGAGACTGTGCCACGTTTCCCCATGGAGAGGACAATCTGTAGAAAGCCGGATGCAGAGGACGTGCAGGACCACCCACTGAGACCATGCCACGTTTCCCCACGGAGAGGACAATCTGTAGAAGCCAGATGCAGAGGATGTGCAGGACCACCCTCTGAGACTGTGCCACGTTTCCCCACGGAGAGGACAATCTGTAGAAAGCCAGATGCAGAAGACATGCAAGACCACCAGCTGAGACCGTGCCATGTTTCCCCATGGAGAGGACAATGTGTAGAAAGCTGGATGCAGAGGACGTGCAGGACCACCCGCTGAGACTGTGCCACGTTTCCCCACGGAGAGGACAATGTGTAGAAAGCTGGATGCAGAGGACGTGCAGGACCACCCTCAGAGACCGTGCCACGTTTCCCCACGGAGAGGACAATCTGTAGAAGCCAGATGCAGAAGATGTGCAGGACCACCTTCTGAGACTGTGCCACGTTTCCCCATGGAGAGGACGATCTGTAGAAAGCTGGATGCAGAGGACGTGCAGGACCACCCGCTGAGACCATGCCATGTTTCTCCATGGAGAGGACAATGTGTAGAAAGCTGGATGCAGAGGACATGCAGGACCACCCGCTGAGACCGTGCCACGTTTCCCCATGGAGAGGACAATGTGTAGAAAGCTGGATGCAGAGACATGCAGGACCACCCGCTGAGACCATGCCACGTTTCTCCATGGAGAAGACAATCTGGAGAAAGCAGGACACACTCAGGCTGAGTGTGGGATTGAGCTTCATAACAGTCAGCCTTAGTGCATGCTAGGAAGGGCATGCAGTGGCGTCTTTTCTGGAAGCCCCTCTGGTAGAGGAGGTTCTGATCTCCATCACTTGTCCATCTGGACAGCGAGTTAGCTCTGCTTCTACGTAAATATATGTAGGTGCAAGGATCGCTTTAATTCTCTTCTTGTTCTATTGTCCAGGGTATTTCTGTAGAAATGATTTAAATATAGGAAGCCCAAGAAGTTAGTAGATATTGAGTCAGCAAACCAAGATCAATATGCGATACTCTAAAAGGACAGAGGACGCTGGAGGGCTGCAGGGACTCCAGTCAGGCCCACTAAGGCATTTGGACCATAACCTGCAAGAGTTTTGGCTGAGACACGGAAAATTAATTTTTTTGTTTTTTTTGAGATGGAGTCTTGCTCTGTCACCCAGGCTGGAGTTTAGTGGTGCGATTTTGGCTCATTGCAACCCTCCCAGGTTCAAGCAATTCTCCTGCCTCAGCCTCTGAGTAGCTGAGACTACAGGCACATGCCATGACACCTGGCTAATTTTTTTTTTTTTTTTTTTTAGTAGAGATGGGGTTTCACCATGTTGGGCAGACTGGTCTTGAACTCCTGACCTCAAGTGATCCACCTGCCTCAGCCTCTCAAAGTGCTGGGATTACAGGCATGAGCCACCACAGCTGGCCAATGATAATTTTTTTTATTCTTAAAAAATCATCTGGGTGCAGTGGCTCATGCCTGTAATCCCAGTGACTCAGGAGGCTGAGATGCTGAGTGGAAGGATTGCCTGGGCCCCGGGAGTTCCCATCTAGTCTGGGCCACATAGACACCCCCATTCCCCCCAAAAATCATTTCAACAGCCTCATGGACGATGATTCAGAGATGCACGAGCCTAGGGCGGCCAGAGTGGCTGATGGATGTGTTCCGAGGCCTGCGGGGTGACCGTGGGGACGGCAGAGGGCGGGAAGAGGGGAGAGAGGTGCTCACCCGCTTTAGGTCACAGAGTCTGGTGGCTGGGTGGGCGCGTCACCACAGAGGAGGCTCCTGCAGCTCATAGGCGCTGACCTGAGCGGCTGCCTGGGTGCACAGGAGCCCCCTGACTTCCAGCAGAGCTGTTTTTATGACCAAATGGAGACAGGGTGGCCATGGCACAACCACCACCACGACATTCGAAACAGCAAGTATTTACTGAGAACTTAGACGGTGTCAGCCTAGGTGCTTTCCGCATGAGGTCATTTACGACTCAAGACAGTGCTGTGAGGGAGTGTTACTGATTTTTTCATGGATTAGTAGATGGATATTAAAGATGCCACCCTCTGTAACTTAGTTTCACACAGTGCTGTGGGGACCTGTCTAAACCACTCGGAAGCTGATCTAAGCTACATGTGAACACGTGCACATTTAGACGAATCTCGCTAGAGAAACATTCTGTACAATGAGGCGCTCATTGAAAGGCAGGCTTACATGGAATACCTTCTGCAATCTATTAGTGAAGGAACTCGAAGAGAATTGTTAGGAAGCTGTCCTCTCATGTAATGGAGCACAGAGACAGACACAGACACATGGACACAGACACACACAGACACAACAACAATACAAATTCACACACAGACACACATGCACACAGACACACACAGACAATACAAATTCACACACAGACACAGACACATACACACAGATGACAACAATACAAATTCAGACAGACAAAGACACACACAGGCAACAACAATACAGATTCACACACAGACACACATGCACACAGACACACACAGACAATACAAATTCACACACAGACACACGTGCACACAGACACACACAGACAACAATACAAATTCACTCACAGACACAGACACATGGACACAGACACACAGACACAACAACAATACAAATTCACACAGACACAGACGTGCACAGATGCACACTGACATACAGAAACACAGACACACAGATACAGACACATATTCAGACAACATATTCACCTACACCCGGATACATACAGACACACAAATGTACACAGACCCACACACACAGATACACGCAAATGTACACAGACACACACACAGATAGACACATAGGCACACCACCACCAGCAGCAGCAGCACCATCTGGGTCAAATTTGAATGAGCTCAAATTCCCAAAGTGAACCCAGGGATGTGGGCCCCGCCCCTGCCTCCTGGGCTCTGTGAAGCGCTGCCCCCACCCTTCCCCCCAGGGGCTCCTGCTTCGGCATTTGCTCCCCAAGGTCACAAGATGCCTGGCGCTTTAGGCAGGAGAAAAGCAGCAGGGCTAGTGGTGCAGGTGGGTCGATCTCACCGTGAAGACCCCCATGGGCTCAGGCACTGGAGACAGAGCTGAGGGTGCCGCCCCTCAGAAAGGAAAACACTGGAACATAACGTGCAGAACCCCCTTCCCCGAGCCTGCTGGGGTTTCAGACCCGAGGCAGACAGCAGCTTCAATGCAGGAAGGCTGGAGCAGGTTGTGAGCAGAGAGCACCCTGTCTGAGTCTCCCGACCTGCGGGAGCAGCCTGGCGCCATCAGGGACTAGCCCAGTGTGGCCTGCAGGTCAGCTCAGATGCCCCTCATGGTGTTCTTGGGATTCATGTTTCTTTTTACCGTAGCTTTGCTTTTGGTGGTTTTATTTCTCACTTACTTGTTCTTTCTTTATTAAAAATGAATAGCATAGGCTCAAATCCAGGGAGCAAATACCTAGCCCTCAGCCGTCTGCCAGGTTTTATGTACTCACTCTTGGAAAGCCTGACTCTTTACGACTCTTCAAGGGTGTACACACAGCTGAGCTGTGCCAAGTGCCTGTGTCTGTGTGAGCCCTGGGCCCCAGGAGCAAACGAAAGTACACGTGCCTTTCCATGCCCAGACCCGCGTCTCCTTCCCTTGACAAGGGCAGGGCGGCTGCTCCAGGACCACTGCTCCACTGGGAAGGCCAGCCTTCAGGCCAGAGAAGACACACAGACCGGCCCTGGGCCTTCTCACCCTGGAGATGAGGGGCCTCAGAGGAGGAAGTGAATCCCATGTTTACACGTGTAATCGCCTGCCCAGAGCCTTGCTGGACTCGAGGGAAGCTCTCGATCTGGCTGTCTGGTTCTGCAGTGAGCCAGGTGACGCTGAAGATGAGGCTGCCTGACTAGGAAAATCAAGAACCTACCATCTGTTACCTCCGTCACTGGAGAAATTCTCCAAGTTACCCTAACTTGAAGTAGAGGTCTGGCCACATGAAAGAGGCAAGTTCCTTCTACTGTTCAGGAAAAGACGATCTATACTCTGGAGGGATTAATTCTCTTTACTTTTCGGTTATGCGAGACTGTCTCACTCCTCGCACAGACGCACGTCGTGTCCCCCTTTCTGCTCCCTGTTCAGAGGCAAAGCCTTCACCACTGCAGCTTGGGCTGTGAGGAAAGAAGTTAGAAAAATCCAAATTCTGATGGCGCCTCTGCTGTTTTCCCTCATCAGGAATAATGGACGGGGTGTGGGAGATTTCTGCAGGCCCGGCTCAGATGACTTGAGGCAGTCCAGAGAAGTGGGAGGCAGCTGCATTTTTCCATACGTTTTATGAAGCAATCAGAATTGATGCCGTTAATAGGAACACCTGGCTGTAGCGGTTCCGCAGACAGGCCTGGGGCACTTGAGTTCCACCCGCGTTGGCCACTGGCCGCGGCACTCCGCATTCCGCAGCAGCCCTCATCTCCCCTGCATCACAGAGGGCCATAAAAGGCAATGGTCCCTACCCTCTGATTATCACCCGAAAAGAAGGCCCATAGGTCAGTCACTCTAAAGCCAAACCTTATTATTCAGCACAAGTGCGTGTCAGCCTAACGCCTCCTGTTACCTAAGCCTGTGTTTGACAGCCTGTTTATCTTGGAGAGCGTGCCAGCACGTGGCATCACGCGGATTCCAGGGGTCTTTACCAGAGTTTGAGGTAATGGCTGAAGGCGATGTAAGCTACACCTGCTTGATTGTTTTTAGGCTGAAAATGTGGTTGTAGAAACCCAGGGCCCTAGCAGCCCAGTTCTCTGTTGCCTGGGTTGGCCTTGGGCCTGCCAGGATGCCTCTGCAAGGAGGGACGTTCTTCTCCCTGCTGTGTTTGATTGCAGGTGTCTCAGTGTATGTGATTCTCAAGACAAGCAGGTTCTCATCTAGCCAGCTTCAGAGAAGAGACACACTCCAGGCCTTGGAGGAGCTAGACATTTGTAAAAATCTAGTCCAAGAAAAATATATATAGAAAATTAACATGAAACACACCCCCAGTTCCTGATCGCCCAGCGTGCTGACTTTGGATTAGCAGTGAGCTGAGTGTATCACAGACTCCCGTTTCTCCTCCAGTAAGTCTGATTCTGCCAACCGCAGGGTTATGCCAAAGGCTGACAATTGAAGCACCTTACAAAAATTGTCCTTTGAAAATTGTTATATTGTTTGTTGAGATTTAGGTGAGTGCAGTGTTAGCTGTTATGTCAGAGAGATAGGAAAGATTTCTCTCTTGTTTTAAATCAGGAATTTGTATTTTGTCTCCTGGTTGCTTGATTCATGCTGAGTTGTAATTTTATTAGCTTTCCCTCTTCTTTCTTGGCTGTAAACTATCTGGGCAGGATATTGGGAAGAAAAATGATGTATTCCTTAATGAGAAGACAACTGAGAAGTGCAAAATCCAGGGATTCTGGTAGTTGTTCCACATGATCCAATTCAAACAAGACATCAATTAAAGACCCCCCACTCAATGGAGTGATAGATTGCTTTGTCACTGGCAGATTCAAAATGGCCTTCAGCTCTGGGCCTGTGGCCTTCATCTCGGGAGAGGCAGCAGGAACTCGGCATACAGTAGGTACCACCGTGCCCTGAGATGTGGTTGTAATCAGCTGGCACAGAGGTGGACCGCGCTGCACAGCCGTGAGGACACACGCAGGGGCCCGTTCAAACTGTGCTGCTGCTGGAAACTGTAAGTTGTTAGAGTCCAAATGGAGTCACTTCTGCAAGGCCCAGCTCAGTGGAGGAGGGGCCCTCACACACACTGGTGGGGAAAGCCACAGCCTGGCACAAAGGCCCTGCAGCCTCCCACGGAGAGGCCTTCTGTGAGGACATCAGCCAGCGACTGCCCTTTGAACCCTGGACTCACGCCGCTCTTACCATCCATCCTGGTGGAGGAACGTGTCTCACAGTCACAGCCACCTGCCTCAGCCCACAGCCCTTGCCTTCCTCGGCCTCCCTGGGCGCTCCTGTGGCCCCCTAGGTCTGCCACGGCTCACAGATTCCGGGATTGCCATTCTGCGTTCATTCCCGGATAAACACACGTTTTGGAGAGCCGCTCTTTCTGCTGGTATTTTAGGTTGACAAAACAAAGGGCCTTGAAAACCAAACCGTAACATCCCGTGGTCCTCTGTGTGGCTCCCTCCCAAACAAAAACCCAGGGCTGGAGAACATCATTCTGCCGTAAATTAACATCACCTGGGAAAATATAAAGAAACACCGAGCTTTAAGTGAAACACTTGGTTCCAAAATGAAACTGGATTCCTGTTTTTCCTGCTTCAGGAACGGTGTGTGGGTGTCTGTTTAAAAGACTGTGGGCCTGGTCTCTGGACAGTCTGCAGGGGATAGTAAACACAGCTTCCATCTCAGGAAAGAAGCGAGTATGTACTCTGGAGAAATAGTCTAAATTTGAAAAAGGGAACTCGCAGCCTGTATCCAACATACATTATACTGTTATTTGACTATTTCCTTTTCCCGAGTCCCGCGTCTTCACCGGTGTTTGCCGGTGTAACAGGGATTCTGGAGGGCTTGCTGCAAGATCGCTGAGCTGTCCGCGGTGCAGCAGGTGGGGCTGTGCAGGAGGTGTGGCCTCTCTGGTGCTGCCTGCCTCTCGAGACCTTTCCTTCACTCCCTTGGCAGTGCGTTTGAGTGTGGCGCCCAGCAGAGAATGACCTTTATCCAGGGCATTCGCTGTGGCAGAGGCCACGCTTTTCGGAGCACACAGTTTCCTACCTTGGGCCAGCCAGGGACGTGTGCGTGGGAGGCAGTCTCATCCCTGAGAGGGAAGGGCAGGGAGGGCCCAGGACAGGGGCTGAGCAGGGGGTCCCACCCTCGGCGCTGGCTGGCGGACCGGCAAGGGGCACTCACGACCTCTGGTCAGCTCTCTTCTGTGGGGAAAACATGCTCTCGACGGTCCTGCCTGCTGCCCAAGCTCTGAGAGGAGGCTTCGCGGTCACTGGAACAGCTCTGGTCCTGCCTCTGCTGTTCCTGTTTTGTGTACACAGTGTGTGACATCATCGGCCCTCTGGAAGGTGCCACCGTGCCGTGGTCCCCTCACCCAGGTGGCAGCGTGCAAACCTTGGCGTTATGGTCTCTGACAGGCCCTCGGTTGCCCCCAAATGTCCCCAGTGCTGTCTTTTGATTCTTCCCAAATGGGAAGGGATCTAGATGGGGCGGTTCCCGAGACTCCATCCACCGCCCTCTCCCGACGGGCTTGCTGCTCTCCCAGTGCCACTGGCCGTCAAAGGCCCCGGGTCCTAGGCAGGGCACCTGTCGCTGCAGTGTAGGCTGACTGGGTGCGGGCTGCCTGAGCTCTGGACCCAGGGATTGAATCCAGCTGGTCTCTTGTCATTCGGGAAATTTTAATCCACCTGGGATTACTGCCCGCAAATCATTTGTCCAGAGTTTCCACAAGAAGGAATCCCCCTGGCTAGGTGTCACCTTTTCTGCTTAGCAGCACCCTCCTCCATTCCAGCCTGGGGAAGCCGAGAGTCATCAAGGAATGAAACGGACTGTTCAGGCCTTCGATTAAACAGGCGGGCGCTGACTCTGTGAGCAGAGGAACGTGTGAGGAGAAGCTGGTCCCAGAGCTGTCTCCATGCCAGGTTCCCATCTGTGGTCCTCAGTTTAGTGCAATAGTGTGTTTTTAAAGCTCAGATGAAGTGCAAGCATTTCTGGTGTTTAGGAAGCTGACTTGGTAAATCCTTTCACCAACTTACTTACGTTCCCTTTCAAAGCTTGTTCTTTTGCTTGAAGCACCGGGGTGGGTGACTTGGTGGACGCCACCCTCGGGAAGCACTTCTGTGCTGTGAGCTCCTGCTCCATTTTTCAGGAGAACCTTCATTTCTTAGGGTTCCGGGGCTTCCTGTCCCATCGTGGGGCACCGGGGGTGGGGGGCATCTGAAGAAACCTCTAGATAGTGGCAGCACCTCATTCATCTCCAACTCAGGGTGCCGCACCAATGCTCTCCCTCAATGGCTGCTTCTCGTTAAAGGTGTGTGAGGGAGAAGGAAGTCAGGCACCCTTAGCTTGGTCTGATTCCCTCAACTCAGAAAAGCCTGTCCCAGAAAGTCCAGCCTTAGACGTTAGAGATGACCCCTCAAAGCAGCTGGCAGCCTGCTGGGTTTGAAGCAGGTACACACTGGGCGTGGGAAACTTAGGGAAGGTTCGGCTCTGCTGGACTAGGCAATGAGTGTTCCAGAGAAAAAGGGTTTTGCACTAATTTATTCACGACGAGAACGATGCGCATAGGTGGAGAATAGATGGTATGTGTTTAGGGGAGCTCATCTTTAAGGAAGGCAGACACTGCCTTGTTGCACTCCGGCTGGTTTCGTTTTCATCTTTCCTCCTCGTGTTACATGTTTTCTTAGGACAGTTTCCCATTACAGCTCTGGATTATGGGTCCAGGTAAGAAGGTGCATGAGGCCTTTCTTCAGGAATTCTCCCTGAAGAGAAGGGTGAAGTATCGTTTTCTGCCTGCCTCGGCTGGAAGCTCAGCTTCCAAACCAGGCTCCTGATGATGACCTGGAGGAGGACCGGGCTGCTGTGTGTTCGGCCCGGGACCCGAGTGCACTCTGCAGTCCACATGCAGCTCCTGAAGATCCAGCCTGTCACAGTCGTCACACGTGAGCTCCGTTCCCCTCACTCAGCGTTTCCAGACCGAGGCTTTGTAAATAGGAAATTGCATAATAATTCCCAAATCTTACATCACCAGATTTTTTTTTTAATGACAGGAGGTTTTTGGTCACCTAGTTGGTTAATGGTTGGTTGAGTTGGTTAATAATTAACGGCCTAACTCAGGAACATCACAAGTGACATCCATGTTAGCCTTCCAACTCACTGGCCGGAGCTTAATTCCATTACTCTCCAAAAACTTTCGGCCATACACAGTCATAGAACAAGTCATCAGAACATAATCGTGCCGAGAACCAACGACGTTGCTGTCTTTGACCATTTCTTGTGAGATAATTGCTTTTAAAAGTACAAAACTGGAAACTATGTTAGAATCACCGAAGGAAGTGCTTTCACTCTAGAGGGTTGATGAAATTATCTAAGCATTTGGTTTTTATTGAGTGTTTTCAAACCAGTGATTACCTGATGGTCTAAAACACTGCAGCTCCAGTACTTGGACAATCTGGTCATGACTTTGGCTTTGTTATATTTCATATTGTAGGTGTTGGCTCAATCTCGCAGCCACCATAATTTTGAGCCATGATTTTTTAAAATTTTGCTATCCAGCCTATCATAAACTATCCTGTGTTTACACTATTTCCATTTGATATGCAGATGGTCAGTGTCTTTCATCATCTGCCACATTGTAACTGGCTTTGGAAAGGGAGCAGGCTAAGGACAGAATTCCGTGGCTCCTCCTCAGAAGCCCCAGAGACTGTCATCAGCCCATTCATTTGAAGCCTTTTGCCTAAAGCTATTGACCCAGGTGCAAATCCACTGACCTCCCTTCAGAGATGGTTGCTCCTGGGGAAGCCTTGCGGGTCCCACCCATTCCTCCCGGGTCTGCAGGTGCAGAGTGCCTCCCCCTTCACCAGGGGACCTTGGATCAGCTCCCAGGAACCCCAGTTGTCTCTCCACCTTCAAGCCACAGGAGTTCCTTCTCTGTAAAGTGTTGATGATAAAGCAGGTCAACCCCATGTCCATTGCTGTTTGAGGACGTAGGGCTGACCTTCATTTTCCTCCTCTCTGTCTCCTGCCAGGAATGAGCAGGGAGATGGATAATCTGCAAAATAAACCTTGGAAAATTTGCTATATTCAGATCATCTTTTGAACCTTGAGGAATGTATTCATGTGAAATGTTTTGTGATTTGAAAACTTTAGGAACTGTATCAGACACGCTCCACCCCCCAGAGGTCTTGATCTGCATTTCCCCATTTCTTTATTTCAGGAGACAAATTCCCAGAGCTCTGCAGATGGCCCAGGATGGTGGGAGGGGAGCCCAGATGAGCTGAGAGTCGGGGCACATGCTCTGTGCACACGGCTCGATGCACACCTGCTTTGCCGCATGGACTCTGGAGCTGCAGGGAAATAGGCCCTTGGCCCTTGTGCACAAGGATTTGACTATCCTAAAGAAAGTGTAGAATAAAATAGAACAAACTCAATAACTTAAAAATTACCCCAAACCAAAAACAATACAGAAGCTGTCATAGCGCAATGCGTGGCTGCTTGCCCTTGAGGGAGAAGAGGAAGTGAGTCCTTCACGTGGAAGTTGCAGAAGGGCCACGGGCATGGGATAAAATAACAGAGGTCAAGGTGTGAAAGCAGGGGGTGTTCTTGGAGCAGGGACACCGTCATTTTGGGTTTGAGTTTTTGTACGGAGAGTATGTGGTTGTGGCACTGTGCTACGGTTTGGCTGTGTCCCCAGCCAAATCTCATCTTGAATTTCACTTTCCATAATCCCCACGTGTCGTGAGAGGGACCTGGTGGGAGGTAATTTTATCCCAGGGCCCACGCTGCTGTTCTCGTGATAGTGAGTGCTCACGAGATCTGACGGCTTTATAAGGGGATCGTCCGCTTCATGCTGCCTACTTCCTGACGCCGTGTGAAGAAGGGTGTGTTCGCGTTCCCTTCTGCCACAATTGTACGTTTCCTGAGATTTTCCTAGACATGTGGAACTGTGAGTCCATTCAGCCTCTTTCCTTTATGAATTATCCAGCCTCAGGTGTGTGTTTATTAGCAGTGTGAGAACCAATGCCCTTGGGCTTTGCACTCTGGCTAGGGGATTTCAGGGGCTGCCTCTGCCATTGAACTGGCTAATTCACTGATGAGCCTCCATGTACTCATTAGGAAAAAGAGAATGATACAAGTCCTGAGATTGTTGGATTGTTGCGAGATCTGGATGAGACTGTGTCTGTAAGTTTGCATGGCACAGGACTTACTGCATGTGATAATTGCGCATCAAGAGTTGGCAGTGATTAAAATGAGCATGTTTATAGCCTTTTTATGGGGATATTCTCCACAAGTGGTCAATAGATTTAAGAATGGGTCATAGGTCTCAAGAGCCTACCACTTCAGGCCCAATTCAAGTCTGTAACAAACACTTCAAATAGCCCTCACCAAAGAGAACATTGTTTCAGAACTATTAAAAGTGCATGCTCCTAAGAGAAAAGTCCAGCAGTTGAAACGGGAGCTAAAACTTCTTCATCGTTCAGCTGGTTTTCCAAGGGTTAAGCTACAAGACCAAAACTTGGCAGACATCTGAGCACCAAAATTATTTTGGAGACTTTCCTATAGGGGAAGCTGTGTTTTCTAAATGCTTCCCAGTCACAAAAATGGGCCATGTTAGACATGATTTCTCTGTGTGAATCCAGAGACAGCAAACATTTGGGAGTTCTCAGCCTAACTGCTGATTTCCTTTGACTCTAAAAAATGTGTGTGGCTTTTAGTCACTTTCTAAGCATTATTTCAACATGACTTTATTGTTGTTTCATAAAATAGGCTATATTGTATTTGGCTCAAGGGATACATTACTTTCAGAGGCCGATTTTCAGATGCTCATTTAAACAATGAGTTAGCAGCCCGCGCTTCTTCAAGGATGCTAAAGTGACTCCCGATGCCGCGGGGTGTAGACTGCAGCCTTGCTGAAAGAGTCAATAAACACATGCCTAGGAAGAGCCTTCTCACGCCTCGGGGAGCACTGCACGAGTTCTCTCTTATTTCAGACTTCAGAGCTATTTTATGGGGGTGGTCAAAATCTATCAAGAATTTTATTACGCTCTAACTGTGGTCCCTACTCTAGGTGATAAATAATTTAAAGGACAGGATAAAGGGTATTCACCAGACGTACGTCTGACATCAAGCAGTTAATCATCCAGCTGGGGAGGTTTAACATGCACTAAGCTCGTGCAAATGCGAAATCCCATGTGGAAATGAAGAGCGTAGGGGCAAAACAAACCCTCAGACCATTCCACTCTGTGGGGGCAGTGCTTTCAGGGGTCCTGTGGCCCTGCATGGAGCCACTCAAGCCTCCCTGCCAGCATTTTTATTTCATGTCTATTTTAGTCAGCATTTCATGTTTAAGAAACACTTTATTTTTGGAGGAAAGCATTTTTTTAGGTTCATCTGTCTAAAGGTCGTTTTGAAAGCATAAATCTTGCTGAGTCAAAAGTCTACTGGGGCCAGGCACGGTGGCTTATGCCTGTAACCCCAGCACTTTGGGAGGCAGATCACTTAAGACCAGGAGTTCGAGACCTGTTCAACGTCGTGAAACCCCGTATCTACTAAAATCTAGAAATCAGCTGGGCATGGTGGCACGCACCTGTAATCCTAGCTACTTGGGAGGCTGAGGCACGAGAATTGCTTGAACCTGGGAGGCAGAGATTGCAGTGAGCCAAGATCACACCACTGCACTCCAGACTGGATGACAGAGCAAGACTCCATCTCAAAAAACAACAACAACAACAACAAAAAAAAGTTGACTGGTTTAACAGTTTTCTTGGTGAGACTTATATAGGACTGTCACTTCAAATCATTCTAGGAAGCTTATAAAAATAAACATTTTGCTCACTAATTAGTTTATAGCCTCCTAATTTGAAAGCAGTTTTACATAGAACTGAAATCTGGCAATGAAGGAGGAATGACGTGTGTGTTGTGTGGCTGATGAGGTCACCCCCCAGCCTGTGAGAATCCTCTGCACTCAGCTGCTATCTCCTGCAAAGACTTCTGCCGTGAAAGCTTTCAACACAGGACGTGACTCAGTGGCTCTAACGCGGCTGTCCCCACTCCTGAGAGTCATTCGTCAGCTGCGCTCGGCTGAGGATGAGCAGCACGGTGCTCAGCACAGGTGATCGTCACACCAGCACGGTGCACTAAGAACGACAGAGACAGATTCTTAGTGTCTCAGCCTGTTTCTCAGGGGCGCGTCTTCCCGTCTGGAGCCATATGGTACAGTGTGAACAGGTTGCCGTCCACCTTCTCCGAAATGTATGCACTTTGTTTCCTGATGATATGTGCTGGCTGTAGATGCCAGTGTTGAGGTCAGCAAGGTGACTAGACCATCACGTATTTAATAATGATATTTTAGATAGGTTTCTACATGTAAACATGGACCAGACAGTAGAGCTGGAGTAATTTCAGGCAAACAGGGACCGGCCCCACCCCAAAGGAGTACAGACTCACAACATCATTGGAGGGGCAGAAAGCGATAGGGTCAAAGCTGCTGCTGGGCTTCTGCAGGCGAGGGTGCCTCTGTCACTGCGATCCTGAGGTCAGGAATCGCTGACCCCGCTGTGGCCGCTGCCTGAGAACTGCTTGCTGCTCCCCCTAAAAGGAGCTGGTGGCCGAGCCTGGGGTGGCAGCTGCCCTGAAGAGAGGGCACAGGTGTCTGGGAATACGCCCCCCACCTCCCTCACTCCTTCCAAGCCCTCGCTGTGCATCCACCCAAGTCAACTCAACCGGACCTAGATGCGAGGGACACGAGGAAATGGAGTTTATTTTTCACGTTGCTGATCTTTCTACCTGAGATTGTTGGGCTGGAGGATCTCACACTGAGTAATTTTAAAGCCAGCATGTTGGGAATACAGACAATAGCATGTTAACCACGTCTGAGGAAGAACGTGTGAATGAAAGCCAGGGCGTGTGACGTTGGGTGGGGCCCGTGAATACACCCAGATGACGCGTCTGTGCCAGGGTGGCCTCGGCCTTCTCAGGAGCTGGACTGTGTTTGAGGGGAAGGTTATCACCGTTTCTGCAGTTTCCTGGGCCTGGAAATGAGCTGTGCGTCCACAGGACGGCTGAAATTCTGCGGCGGGGGATCGCGTCACTTAATGGAATATGCTCTTCTGCTCCTGGCATCGTCTTACGCAATTCCTCCACAGTACTTTCAAGAAATGAATGTTGCCCAGTCCTGTAGCACAGACGTGCCAGAGGATCATGGTGTGAGAGAGAAACAAATGCTCTTTTAAAAGGAGAAAGTCTTCAGTGCTCAGCTTCCCCGTCCGGAGTGGATGACGCCTTGAGAGGAAAGAGGATTCCTGTGTGTGTCGTATGTATTTACTGTATGTAGACCTGGCTTCAGTTGCAAATCTAGATGAGAAAGAAAATCCAAATTAAAAAAAAAAAAAAAACAGCCCATAGGATTCTATGGGCTTGGCTTTGACATCCTCGCACTGTTTCAGAGGCTGAAATTGTCCCTGTTGAGCTTCCTTTGTTTAGATGCAGCCATAGTTGGTGTCTCATTGATTGAATCGTCATTGGCAAACCCCCACCCACACCACCGCCATTTTGCCTCTGGGTGGCTCTGGGTGGCATGTGTAGATGTGAAGAAAAAATCCTTGCTTAAAGTTACTTCCAAAATGTAGCCAGACTTCTGCTTCCATAGGACCTGACCTTCTGTTGCTCAAATTCTGCCAAGGCTACTATTACAAACTTGTTTTCATTCCATAGTTAAGAAAAAGAAAAATCAATGACGTAAATGCTTTTTTAAAAGTTTGAATTGAAATGTGACAGTTGTGCACGTTTTTGAGGCATGCGACATTTTGATTCCTGCATAGGGTGGGGTACCTGGGGTAGCCATCATCTCCAGCATCTATCTTTCCTTGGTGTTGGGAACATTCCAGATCTTTTGAGGCTGTTTGAAATCTACAGTAACCTACTGTTAAGTATAATTTTCTATTGCACTTTTGAATATTAGAACTTATTCCTTCTATGTAACTGTAGCTTAAGTCCGTCTTTTCCTTGAAAATTGATAAGAATTAGGAACTGTTGTTAAATGAAGACATTCTGGCAACTACTCGGAATGCACTTGATTCCATCATCAGGTGGACCAGAGTCCACCAGGCAGGTCCCCGGAAGGTCAACGTAGGAAAGCGTTTCTCAGACCCTTGCTGCTGCATCCCTCCTTTCAGAGCAAACTCAATCATGAGATTACAGAGACTGCAGACATGGCCCAGTCCTGGTCCCGTTTGAACCCCTGGTGTGACCCCGGGACGCTAGAATGGGGCAGCCACAGCCTCCAGGTGGGAGCCCTTGCTTCATGGCAGATCTCTCTGAGGAGCTGCGGGCATCGGCTTTCCCTGCCATCACCTTTGCCTTTTTTGGTTTGGGGGCGTAGATGTGTTTTTGTGTTTGGTTTCTGAGGAGGTAACTGCTCCCTGTATTTGGGGAGGGGAAGCCCCTGGGTGACCACTGCTCCCTCCTGATGCGTCACTCACTGGTCAGCCCTCCAGTCTTGTTCCCTCGGGTCCTCGTGGATGTCGGCACACCGTCTCGGTGTTGTGTTGCGTTGCGCTTGTGTTGGGTTGTGTTGTGGTACATGTTGTGTGGTTTTCAACTTGGAAGGACTGGCTGCTCTATTTCCACGGTAGGGTTCATGGGTGGTGGGGAGCCTGACTGTCAGTTGGATAAGGGAGGGGAAGCGTGGAGGGGAAGCGTGGAGCAGGCTGTGGCGGTGGGCGGGGGGAGCTGCTGCATTCCCGGGGGCTGCTGCAGACGCTGAGGGGCCCAGGCAGCCCGGCACCAGCCCGAGTCCCCCGCTAGACCAACGCGTCTCCAGGGGTAGTGTCCCTGCTTACCCTCGAGGAGACAACGCAGAGTCGCAGTGTGCTCAGAAAACACGTGCTCCAAATGTTTTGAGTTTAGTAAAATGTAACCTCACTTGAAGTCAGTCAAGGACATTGGAGCTACAAAATATTTACTAGTACATGGAAGCTTATTTCTTATGACAACAGTACATGAACTTTTAGAGGTTTATGGTTTAAAAATATAGAGAAAGTCGATCTTGTTAAGACTTTTTTCCTTACATTTATCATAAAAGATACAAAAGAGGCCATATTGTAGAAAAAAACTATCAGAAGTAAAAACAAATTAGGAGTTTGGAAAGAAAAGTTTCTCTGACCTGAAAGCATTTCTTACACTACATACGTGGGGAAAGAAACAATAACGCTAATCTGTGCCTGCACATCTGGGCACCTTTCTGGGCAGCTGGTTTTGCATAGTTGGTGTCATCATGAGGCCTAGAGCAGCCTGCGGGGACCTTCCCTCCACCCAGACAAGGCAGGGGTGGGGCTGGGACAAGGCCGGAGGGCGACTCCTGCCTCTTTGAACTTCACAAGCCTTGGTGTTTTCACCAGAGTTCACCCTTTACCTGAACACCCCTCCACACGGGTCAGGTAGCCAAGGGGCATACGGGTTTCTCCATCCATCTGACCTCCTGTGAGGCAGTGTTAGGAGAGGCACGTGTCCACAGACCCACCCACTGCAGCAGGCCGCTCCACGCCGTCAGTGCTCAAAGCCGTTGACTGCATTGTACTACCTTAGGCCTGTCTAGCAGTACTCTGATGCAGTTATTATTGTTTTGTAGCCTTCGATAGCCTTCGGATTAGCAACTGTCTGCAAAGTAGCCAACAGTGGCCTCACGCCTACCAGGAGGTGGTGGTGATACCTCCAGAAATAACCAGAAATGTTCCCAGAAACACAAGACCTGTGCGACTCCATGTATTAGTGGAGGGCTAGGCAGTGATGAAAATAAAGCCTGTTTTCAGAGATCCAAAGCCAGGAAACAATGTGTACAGACGGAGCGTGCCCTCCTCCTTCCTCTGAGGATGACATGGGCGCATGCAAATCTCGGCCTTCCGTGACGTTCAGAAGCTCGAGGGTGTGGGTGCTGCCGACTTGCTCTTGGGCGCAGACCCCACGTTGCTTCTCGTCTCTTTCTCGGTGGCCTTGTCTTACAACGAGGGCCTGCTCCCTCTCTTCCGTTTTGTAGCTTGGGCGAGCTGTTTCTTGAACCGGCATCCAGGGGGGCGTCGGCACAGCTCTAGTTCACATCAGACACTAGAACGAGAATCGTTCCCAAAGTGCTATAGACGCTCAGATGTTTTCAGAGTAAACAGTCAAAAGTCCTAAAAATGACTTAGGCCTACCTAAGAATTTCATCGTCAGTTTGGAAATGTTCCAAAAGACCTTTTTCAGGAGAAAATCCAAGCAGAAATTGTTGTTTTGTCGTGCTGAGTAACACGGAGAGTGAGAAGAAAGTCTTGCAAATCAGGAAGGCCTTGAAAGGACTCCAAAAATACTCCTAATGCTTAGCAAAATACTGATCGCACAAAACGCCTCCTTAAAACACGAGTGTGCCCTGCATGCTCGCTCCTCCACGGCTGGCAGAGGACCTCACCCTGGATCTCTCCTCAAACGCTAGATTCGGCCTGAGGAACTATCACGCATCTGTAACACTGATTTTAATTTTACTTATATCACCACCAACCCTCCATGCCTCTTCAATGCCTTAATTTAAAAGCTCCTTGAGGGCAAAATTGGTGGTTTTTACCAAGTATCTTGCTAATAAGCAGTTTTCAAATAAATGGTTGAATGACCTAATGTCCTTGGGAAATGTAGGAAGACGTTAGAAACACACACATCCGTCTTTAAGATAAATATTCACCCTTGACTTATTAGCTGTGATGAATTCCCAGTGCACACCCTGACCTTGCATGACCTCACCCAAAGAGAATTAAACTCGAAGGCAAAGAATTTCTGGAATGTCATGGTCAGAGGACCTTGGGGAGTTCACGGCAGCATTTAGTGTAATGGATGAGCAGAGGCGGGCGACAGCAGGCGCCTTCACCCAAAGCCTGGGCTGTGTCTGGTCCCATCTTCACCGGAGGAACTTCCCGCCTTTTTCAGGCGCTGACTTCTAACTGAGTGCTCATTTCTGTCAATGTGCTAGTTATCAGTGTTAACTCAGCAAAGCACTGTCCGAAGCCTAGGGACCTCTTTTTCTGTAATAATGAAAAGATACATTGAAAAATCAAGAATATGTAAGTAAACATAGAAAACGTGAATATAGAAAATATAGAAAAATAGAGTTAATGAGCAACTTTAAGATTTCATTTAAGATTGTGAAGTTTTATGCTTTTTCTTTAGTGCCTTTTTAAAAGTATGAATAGTCTTGAGCATATTTCATCGGATAAAAGAAAAACTTCAGCTGAATTAGAGTTTAATTGAGCAATGAACGATTTGTGAGTAGGGCAAGCGCCCAAGCCAGAGTAGGCTCAGAAACTGCAGCACAGCCGGGGGTGGAGGAAGATTTATGGACAGAAGGAGGAAAGCGATGGACAGAAAACAGAAGTGAGGCAGAGCACCAGCCAGAGAGGTTACCGCTCGGGGTCAGCCTCATTTGAACGCGGTGTGAACAGTTGGCTACGTTGGATCGGCCAAAACTCGGTGACGGGCACAAGTGCAGGCTACAGGCTGTTGACGCCGCCACTTGTTACAGTTCACGACATACAGAGAAACCTTTAGGCTGAACTTAAAATACACAAGGAGGCAGCTTCAGGCCAACCTTGATTTAACACAGCTGACGTCTTACCCGTCCCTGACCAGGACTCCTGTGCCATCGCGCGGTGGTTGAGGCGCGCGCCTGTCACGATGAAACTGCCTCTGTCTTGAATCGTCCAAAACAGGCGCTCAGTGTTGTCAGCGTTCCCCACGGCAGCCGCCCCACGGGCCCAAGGCCAGGCCCTTGAGGGTGACGCACTGACCAGCTCCCAGTTTGGAGGGGGATTTCTAAAAATAGACTTTGTGTACCTTTTATAAGCATCAGGCATTTTATGAATCTCAAAAGCGCCTAAAGAAACTTTCCTAACACTGTAATACTTTTCTTATGTTTAAACTGCGTGGAAAGTTAAAAGCCGGAAAGCCATGTGCTAAGTGTAACGACGGTCATCAAATGCTTGACAGAGAAAGTGGGGTACCTGGGAAGCACCGTCTCACACTCCTTTCTGTGCCTGTGGAAATAGACGGTGAGAGTGGAATGAAATCCTAAGAGTGGGCTTGGGGGTGACCCCAAAGCTATGTTCCACTTGGAGTATCTCTGTGTCCTTGTTCTGTTCCACAGGCTCTACCTGACCCTGGTTGTAACCAAAGCTCCGAAGTCCTAGGCCCTCTAACTCCGTGCTTTCTCCTGAACGCATTTCAGGCTCTCCAGGGTTCCTGCTCTGAACTTCACCTCACAGCCCCTTCCCTGGACCACGCAGCAACCTCAGGCTGGTCTCCTGGGTCCTCCCACAGCTGGGACCCACAGAGGGAGTACTGTGACACTTCAAAGAGTCATTCAGATTGTGTCACTTCTCAGATTCTCTAAGGGCTTCCAGTGTCCTTCTAGATAAGGTCCACTCTTGCTTCTGTGACTCATAAGACCCCCTGGGTTTTGGGGGCATCCTTCCTGCCTCACTCAACGCTCCCTGGCATCTCAGGGCCTCGGGAACGCCACGCTGCCTAGGATGTGGGGTCTTCGTGGGCCCGCCCTGTGCCCCCAGCCCTCTCCTCCCTGTTCCAAATGGCTCACTCCACACCACCACGCCTGCCAGGACAGGCGTGGCGGAGGGCGAGGGTCTGGTCTGCCGTTCCCAGCCATATCGTGGCCTTGGGGCAGTGGGTAACGCTCCACAGCCACTCAGCACATTCCCCTACACTCGGGATCCGTTTCTGCCTCCGCCCCCAGCAAGGTCGGGTTGTTGGCACCATCCAAGCCTCCAGTTTCCCACTGAGTGTGGCCTAGGCCTCAGTTTCTCCCTCAGACACTGATGTGCTGATCAGATTTGCCAGGTGGCTGACCTGACCCCCTCACGTCAGCCCAGCACAAGCGTTCCCCTGGTCCACGGTTGGTGAATCAGAACACGGGCTGATCATCTGATAGAAATTATTGGACTTCCAAGCCAGAGGAGTTAAAACTGCAAGTGGACAGATAGATATTCTGATGGCGTGAATACCTGTGTGCACGCACAGCCCCTCAGAGGCAGCTGAAAAGCTTAGAAGCTCTTTTTGTTATCCATTCTTTTTTCTTCATTTCTCATCTATGCCAGTTTCCTCGACATCCAAGCTAAACATAAAACTATGAAAACCAATTTTTAAGCCACCACTGCTGGA
This sequence comes from Cacajao melanocephalus, assembly GCA_963573385.1. Lineage (NCBI taxonomy): Eukaryota > Metazoa > Chordata > Mammalia > Primates > Pitheciidae > Cacajao > Cacajao melanocephalus. Next base: position 11,442 of record CAUYLG010036644.1, on the reverse strand, counting down.
TACTTAAAACCAGATGAGTTAGTCTCATTATCCCCAGACGCTTCATGCCTAGTAAGCTAATAATGTTGCTTAGGTGGGAAATCTCCGGTCCGCCTGTGCACCTGCTTCCCCCGTGATCCTGTCCAGACCCCACAGGCCTCGCCTGTCAGGCAACGCGCAGCCCCCATCATTGTGCCAGCGTGTCCCTGCTGTCATCCAGCAGTCTATTCTCCATCAGTGAATGAGGAAGGCACTCAACTCCACTTGCTCCTGTGTTCGATTTGCTTTAGGGGCAGCACTGAGTTTTCCGGGTTACAGGAAGGAAGCAAAAGTTAATTAGGAGTATGCAGAGAGGAGGTGACGAGGGAGCAGTGGGGAACATGCATTCATTTGTATTTAAAAGACAAAACGAAAAGAAGAAACTACATAATCTTACCAAAACAGGAATTTTTTACCAAAAAAAGCTGTTTGTTTCTTAAGGAAGTTTCATAGAAAGCACAGAACACATTCATTCTAAAAGAGTGAAAGTCAAAAGTGCTTTTAAAGCATCAGGATATTAACCCAGTTCCTGAAAAGTCCCTGGTCCATAGGCTGGGGTCTCAGGGACCAGCTAGTTCAGCCACTTTGTTGGCTGGATGGGCCCCAGGGTTGGGAAGGGCTCAGGGCTTTGGAAGATGCAGCAGCTTCACTGCGGGGCAAAACCAGGGTGGAACCCATGTGTTTCCACAGAAACCTCATAGATATCAAGAACTTGGATTCTGCAGATCAATGGGAACACCTGAGCATATTTGGGCTAAGCTATCCACTTCACGGCTTGCCACAGATTGGAAATAAATTGGTGAACTTACTCTGTTTTGAGCTTTGAAAAGAACAATCTGGTTTTCTTGAACTGGCTTATTCGTCCCCCATCAGCCTGGCCGTAGGCCGCTCCTGCTCTGCGTGGGCTTTGAGAGGGTGGAACATCCCACCCAGGTGGGAGTGTGTGTGGGGTGGCACCTTCGCTCTATGCCTCTGTTGACCGGAGACTTCTGAACTCAGTTCTGTGGATGGCTGGAGAATGTGCGGTGCGTGGAACTGTCTCAAAACAGAGTGACTTTGGGTGCATCGCTGAGCCTGCACGCGGTGATTTTGACACCAACCCTTCCGTGACACAGTGTTTAGAGGGACCGTGAGACCCCCAAGAAGAAAGCTTGGGTTGGCGTGTGCTAGCAGGGACCCACCTGAGCGCCAGGCTTCTCCTGCAGGTTCTCAGCGGGCGGCTTCCCCAGGCTGAATCAGACACCGCAACACACCCGCAAAGGCGGCTTTGCTCTCCACAAGAGGGTCCGGAGGAGTCAGAGCAAGGGTGGTAGGCAGGGGGCCGGCACCCCGGAGAGGGACAAAGGTCTCCGCCGTCATCACCGTGCCAGGCACAGCTGTCATGGGGAAGCGGAATCGCTCTCGTGGCTCCTTTCACACATTTGCTAGACCTGGGGCATTTTGTGGTGCTGAAATTTTCACTTCATGGTAATTCCACCATTTCTCACTTTAACACAATGAAAGTCAGTTTCCTTCTTCTGATTGCTTCTAATCTCTCATTTTCGTCTGCCTTCTTTCTTCAGAAGGAGTTCCGAAGCAGTCATCTGCCAGCAGTAACAAGCCTAATTCCAGCTCCTGGGGGGACTGTGAAGGGGAGAAGCGGCCAGGACTGAGCAGGATTGATTCAGTATTTCTGGTTTTAGAAGCAGATCGCGCTCCTTATGTTCAGAGTTTCTTTTTGCATTAAAGAGTCCTACAGCTTTTACATTATGTTAGTCATGTTTCATGACGAACATCTATTATTTTCTCATTTAAAATATGGTGTTGTTTTATCTCATTTGGTGGAATATGATTAAATTAACAGCTAAAAAAGTCCCCCTGGGCATATCCCTATGACCACGCCAAATACAAGCATAATTCTTTCTTAAAGCTGTTTAGTACTGAGGATTATCTAATACGCTTTTCTCACAGGCAATCACATTTTTCTCCATTGCCTCCACATTCCTCTCAGACTCTCTGGAGGGCTGTGAGGGCCTGGGAATTCACAGAGAGCAGCCCCAGCAGGCAGGTGCCTGAGGTCCCATAGGTGCCCAGCCTCACCTGCCGGGCGCCTGCCTCCTCACCCTGGACGACTTCTCCTGTACGCCGGCCTGGCAGGACTTCTGCCCATGTGTTCCCCAGCCTGTGCGCTGGAGGCATATTCAGCCCCCAGGTGGTTTTTCCCATTTCCCTTCCTAGTTAGTCCCCCCGAGGGGGAGCTCAGCCTTCTGTAGACCAGGACGCCCTCCCAGGGAGCCGAGGGCAAGTGAGCGGGGCAGCTTCGGAAGCACCGTGGGAAGCGGCCTCTGCAGCCTCAGGTCCTCTGCCGTTCTGAGGGGACCTTCAATGAGATGGTAACTTCTTCCTTGGAAAGTAGCATTTGCCCGTGGTCATGAGGCTTTATTCTATAGATTATGATCTCCTTTTTCAGTTGTGTCCAAAGGAATTTTTTTCACTCTCAGCACCCCCCACTCCCCACCCTGTGAAGGCTGCGCATCTGTTTTCTGACGTGTGTTTAATGAGTGGAAACCTGCATGGATGGGGTCTGGCCATCGGCAGCTCACGTGTGCTTCAATAGCAATAACTCAAAACTCAAGCGTCAAAAAGACACCTGGGAAAACCAGAGCGTCCTTAGCTGCACAAACATGCTGGTCTCCCAATGACGTGGCTGCTGTCCACAGCACGGCTGCGTGGTCCCCATCAGTGTGCCTGCGACCCGGGGCCAAGAAGCCAGTGCGGCACTGGCTTTCCTCACGGCACCCTCAGCCTGTGTGCTGAGGAGCCCCAAGAGCCTTCCTCATCTCAGACTCCCTTCCTCCTCCGAGGGCCGTGGGGAGGAGGCAGGGAGGGCCGTCCTCTCAGTCCCACTCGGCTTTCTGCGTGGGCTCTGCAGCTCTCTGAGTCTTCCACTTACTGAGCAGGCTCCAGAGATTTTCAGCCTCTTCGGAGGGACTTTCTAAAACTTTTCTTATTAAAAAATGGAATCTAGATTGGGCAGAAGTTGGCTTTTCACTAAGTGTGCAGTGTAAACTCCCTTCCCGCTGGGGTGAGGACCGCCCAAGCAGGCATTCTAATGGCCGAGGTGCCTTTGAGGCTCAGAAGTCTCCGTGGGGCGTGCGCAGCCCCAGCCGAGCCCCAGGGAGGGGCAGCTGTCCCTGACACTGGGTCTGAGCCCGGGGCGTGGCACAGTGGAGATGCCGTCCCTCCAGGCTGATGCCTGGCTTCTCTGTTCTGTTTTCCTCTCAGTATCTTTTTCTTCTTTCTACCAAACTCTGGAAGGGCTTTCTTTAGAAAAAAATTAACAAAATGTAAATGGTGACGAGGTCCAGGTCAGTTTATCACCCTCCCGTGGATATTTACACGCACATAGACCCAGCTGGAACGCTCCCTGTTCCCTGCTGATGAAGCTCTTAAAGCCACTGGTGCCATTCTCAGTTCCCCTCGGGTACTGGGCGGTGGGGGGGTTCTATCCCTGCACTTGCTTATGGATCCTGCAAACATTTATTCAGTGGCTGAGCAGCTTCTCTAGGTCAGGAGGACATCCAGAGCGCGGAGACCCACGTTGTCCATGCCGCCTGGGCATAAGGACACGGATGCTGCCTGTCCTTGTGTTCCCCAGGACTGGGGCAGTAGCACAGGGAGCAGTCCAGGACAAAAGAACCCAGAGGAAGCAGACGGCTTCTTTCCGAAGTTATCTTGAATTTGGGGTGGGATGAGTGTTGCAGGCACGTGAGGAGAGTGTGGTGAGGGAGTGATGGAGGGGAAAGGCCAGACGCAGAATGTCGAGTGACTGCATTATTCCCTGACCCCAGAATCCATGGACAGTCAGCTCCGGGCTCCAAAGCTGTGAGCACTAACCCTGCTGCTGCAGAGAGTTGGCACCGGTGCTGTGTGGGCACAAGTCCTGAGGACACGGGCGTGGCGGGGCTCCTGCTGTTTGCCCTCCTGCCTCCCTCCGCTCCGAGAAGGGAGGTGGCTCTGGACAGGGTGGCGGGTGGCGGTGAGTGGCAGGCTCTGGCCTCGTTCGCCAGGATGGCCAGCCTCTGTGCTCTCGGCGTGCACTCTGTGTGTCCCCTTCCCTGCTGTGACGCTCGCTGGGAGAGTGACAACACCTACCTCGGGGTGCAGTTCTGAAGATCAGTGAGATACTAACGCCTGTGAATTTTAGTCTCAGGTAATAATTCAAACAACTATGTTTCTATGGCTCAAAATCCATATATGTAGTGCAGTGTGTGTGCGTTTAAACTAGCTCATTAATATTAAGGTAGCCCAAAATACACATTTTCAAACACTAACACAACGTGTCCCTGCATTTTAGAGGAAAATCTGTCACTCTTTCTGAGTTCCGTTAACTATGAAAACATGCACATTTTTCAGGTTGCCCTGGTGCCAAAAAGCATGAGTTTCTGACGAGTGTTCTGGACGCGCTGTCCACAGATATGGTCCACGCCGTCTCCGACCCCTCCTCCCCGTCAGCCAGGTATGCTGTGTTCCCCGTGGGATGACAAGGGGGCGGGGTCCCGGAATTCCGGGGAGTCAGGAGAGTCTGAACATTGCATATTGGCGACCTTCTCAGCTTATTTGGACACAATAGGGCCTTAAAAAGGAGCCCTCTGCAAACGCAGGATGTTGCTTAGCAGGGTTTTCTTGTAGCAAGACTAAGTCACTGAAGACGCTGCCTGCACAGCGGTATGCGGCCCTGAGCCGGCCGTGACTCCTGGGGCTCCGTGAGGTAGTGGGCACTGACCTTGTCCCTGTGGGGGGGAGTGGGCAGGGAGCACAGCTCCTGCAGAGGCATTTGTGCTTTGAAATTGCACTTTAGAGTTATCCACTGGATTTTAAATACTTTGAAGGCCAGTGTTTACTTTGAAGTTCTCAAATTGTGGTTGTGTTTATTGCAGTAAAGTGTAGAGCACATACATTTGCCATTCTAACCACTTACAGGCGTATGATTTGGTTGCATCAAAGACATTCACACTGTTGAAAATAGGATTTTTTGAACCCTAGGAATGTTCTTTGGGGAGCTCATAGGCATTCTCGCACTCCCAGACCTGGGGCCTGGAGCTCGGTGGGGTGGACTTCCGTGAATTTCCCGACTGTCCTTTTGCCCACCTTCCACAGATCGGCCTAAGGACATGGGAGGACACCAGGGTTTTATTGTGACGGCATTTCCAGCATCCACTTTTCCCCCTGAACTAGCAGTAATTTATCTGTGTCTTTCAAATCAATTTTTGATGGAGATTTCTACTTTTTAAATTTTCTTTACAATGTTGGCCTTTCTCCCCAGAGCCCCCAACACCCAAACCTTGATGATCTTAGCCACTTTACATGATTTTTTTGGTCTCCTGAACTAAAAGGCTCTCCTCTCACTGTCTCTTTGCTAAAGAAGACTTGAGGAAATAAAAAGGCAATGCTAACGGAAAGTGTCATGAATGTGTAGTAAATTAAATTTAATAGAGCAGGCTGGTGCGGTGGCTCACGCCTGTAATCCCAGCACTTTAGCAGGTCAAGGCGGGTGCATCACTTCAGGTTCAGGAGTTCAAGACCATCCTGGCCAACGTGGTGAAACCCTGACTCTACTAAAAATACAAAACTTAGCCTGGCACAGTGGCGAGTGCCTGTAATCCCAGCTACTTGGGAGGCTGAGGCAGGAAAATCTCTTGAACCTGGGAGGCGGAGGCTGCAGTGAGCCAGGACTTACTATTGAGCCTGGGCAACAAGAGCAAAACTCTGTCTCAAAAAAAATTTTTTTTGATAGAGCAAAACATGTAAATTTCAACTTTCCATCTTCTATTCTTGGAAAGACTATTTTTGCAAACTACAACTGAAGGCGGCGAATAGATTGCTATCTGAAAAGTCCTCTGAAAGTTGAGAAATGAGCAATGGTGTAGGAGTTCCCTGAGCCTCGTGGGCTTTCACTATCTGCCTCACGGTGTTCTCACACCTGGGACTGCGCAGCCCATCCCAACAGGCAGAATCCAGAGGCCGGCACCCTCAGGAGGGCCAGCCCATGTGTGCACACACCCTCCATCTCAGCGAGAAGGTGCATTTCTGCCATTTGGTGCAAGTTTAAAGTCCTGACTCAAATCCAGACCTTCCAGAAGAGGTTTATTTATGTATTCCCTAAAATATTGACCCTAACATAATCCCAGGAAAAATGTCTAGTTCCAACTTACAATGTGCTTACTTTGCATTTGTTTGGTGTACCTATGACATAAAGGATGTGTCAAAGAGTCACATTTACAGGGGCCAGCAAAGCTCATAGTTCCCGTGTGTCGGGCGGGTATAGATGCCTGTGCTGTCCTGCCCACCCTGGGCACACAGAAGCCAGGATAAGCGGACTTTTGTCCTTTGGGACCAGGCCAAGTGCATCTTTGCTGTGCACAAAGTCATTGCATCATTTGCAATTTTTCATCCAACCCAAAAAATTCTCCCGAAAAATGTTCTTCTAAATTATTTGTTGACATTGTTACGTCTGATGACGAAGGCGCGCGGTCTTAGACACCGGGATGGCGAGAACCACAAGCAGGGGCTGTGAGTCTGATGAAGGACAGGGCGAGGAAGACGCAGCCAGGGGCTGCAGCGTCCTGACAGCCCTCGTGTTCCTTCCAGGCTCTCGGAACCCGACCCCAGCCACAGCCTGGAGGAGCGGGTGGTGCGCTGGTACTTCAAACTGCTCGACAAAAACTCCAGTGGGGACATCGGCAAGAAGGAAATGAAGCCCTTCAAGAGATTCCTTCGGAAAAAATCGAAGCCCAAGAAATGCGTGAAGAAGTTCGTGGAGTACTGCGACGTGAATAACGACAAATCCATCTCCGTGCAGGAGCTGATGGGCTGCCTGGGCGTGGCCAAGGAGGACGGCAAAGCCGACACCAGGAAGCGCCACAGTAAGAGCCTGACCCACCCCACCTTTGCCCTTCGCCCTTTGCCTTGGTCAGGGCCTGAGGCCTGGGGGAGGTCCGCTTCTCACAAACACAGTTAGAGATTGTGGTTACGGCCTTGTGGGGGCAGGGGTGCAAAAAAATCAAATATGCTGTTGAGTTGTAGGTCACCTGCTTGCAGGAGTAAAAATGCTAATTGACGACTCCTCGTGGGCCCCGTGCTCAGGAGAGCCCAGGTTCAGAGGGCATGGACTGCGCGTTGGTTTGCAGATGAGGCTTTTTACCGTTCAGACCACGGTTGGCTCCCCTAGGATGGATTGTCTTCTGGTCGTTGAGGGGCAAACTGGGACCAACCCTGTGCCTGAACTCCAGCCCAATGTTCAGGCCGGTTCAGGAGCGGCAAAACCATTGCTGGGGCCCAGACCAGTTATTCCGATGGTTTTAGCAGATTTACCAATTGAAAATACTTTTTTGGGTGGGCCTGGCCTACCCAACCCACTGTGACAGGAAACAAGAGAATCCTACGATGGCCAGAGCCCATATCTTCTCAGGAGACAAGCCAGGTCTGACTTTTCAGCACAGAGATGGCACGGTGGGACGCACGCATGCCCTAGGTCCCGCTGCACGTATGTGTACATCCCGCTTCACATGTGTGCTAGGTACTCCTGCACGTGTCCCACTGCACGTGTGTGGATCCCACTGCACAGGTGCACTGGGTCCTCTCGCACAGAGGCGCTAGGTCCCCCTCATGTGTCCTGGATCCCTGCACACATGCGCTAGATTTCCCTTCATGTGTGTCCTGGAGCTTCCTGCATATGAGTACTGAATCCTGCTCTACATGTGTGCTGGATTCCACTGCACGTGTGTCTGGACCTCACTGCAGATGTGCATTAGATCTTGCTGTCCTTGGGGATCTCTGTTTCCTGATTTGTATAATACTTGCTGGGAAGGGCTAGCAGAGACCTCTCAACTTCCTGTCATTTATGATTATTTTATTTGTTGTCAACTTCGGTAACAAATAGGAGAGAGAAAACAAGCTTGAGACTGTGTTCTGCAGTGTTGATTCACCGTGGACTTTAAAATCCTCCTGGCAAGGCGCGTGGCTCACACTTGTAATCCCAGCACTTTGGGAGGCTGAGGCAGGTGGATCCCTTGAGGTTGGGAGTTCGAGACCAGCCTGGCCAGCATGGTGAAACTCCGTCTCTACTAAAAATATATAAATTAGCCAGGCGTGGTGGTTCATGCCTGTAATCCCAGGTACTCCAGAGGCTGAGGCAGGAGAATTGCTTGAATCCAGGAGGCAGAGGTTGTCGTGAGCTGAGATCATGCCACTGCACTCCATTCTGGGCAACAGTGAGACTCTGTCTCAGAAAAAAAGAAACTCCCATGTTTGAAGCTCAGCTGTGAGATGGGGCCCTTTGATCCGGCCTGGACTGAGGGTTCCTGGAGGAGGCGGTGATCGTCGTCTGCCTCCTCTTCTCAGTGTCCTGGAAGTGGTCACAATAGTCACTCAGTGCTGTTCAACCAGATTCGGCCCAGCCTAGGTCTGTGTCACAGTGAAGCACTTCCTGCTAATTTCTCTGTGAAAAGTCAGTTCTGAAGAAGTAAGCTTTACTTTGAAGCATTTTGTGTAGGGTCTTTGCAGTTAATGCACGCCCTGCCGCCCTGACGATGTCTTACTGGAGAGCCGATGGCCGTGCCTAAGGCCGCCTGCCTTCGCTCCTTGCGCAGGAGGCTGCCCTCTGCTGACCCGGCCATCCCACGAGCTGGGAGAATCCTTGGTTATGTTCAATGTTCTGTCTCCATCAAGGACTCTCTGGCAAGTGTGGGGGGAGCTGGCTTCTAACATGACAAAACAAACAAGAAATCACTGGCTGATCAACGCGATGTGTGAAGGCAGCAAATGCCCACTCACCGCTGTGGAAGGAGGGGCACTAAACCTGCTGCCAGTCTGGCAAGGCCCAGGATCCAATATCCAATCCCACTTCATGGCTCAAGACCTCATTTCATTTTCATACCCACCCTGGGGGTGACGAGGTCACAGACAGATGCTGCCATCCCTGACACTTGCAGACCAGGACACACAGGCACCGCAGTCACCAGCACTTGCATCTGAGTCTTCCTCGGCAGTGCTGCCTGCAGCAAGCGCGGTGCCGTGGAGATCGCCCACTCTGCTGGGCTGCACTCCCTGTGAGGGCTCCTTCACCCACACCCGGGTGCACCTGCAACCTCCAGGCGTTTGATGGAAAGCCAAGAATGCCCATTCTCAGTAGTAGCCCATGTCTGCTTTCCCCTGCGTTTCCCTCTGTCTTCTGCCCAATGGTTTCCTGGGCACGTCTCTCTTACTGCCGCCTGATACTGCTCTGGCTTCTTGGACTGGACTGTCTTAGTCCATTTTGTGCTGCTGTAACAGAGCACCATGGATGCGGTAACTTATGAACAGAAATATATTGGCTCATGGGTCTAGAGGCGGGGCAGTCCAAGTCTGCAGAACCAGCATCTGGTGAAGGCCTTGTGCTGTGCCATCCCCAGATGGGAGGGCAAAGAGAGGGTAAGAAAGACAGCAGGAGAGCAAGGGGGATTCAGTGCATTCTTTCTTAGGAGCCCACTCCCAAGATAAAGGCATTCACCCATTTGTGAGGGCAGAGTCCTCATGATGCAGACCTCGTGAACTTCCCAACGCCTCTGCATTACAGATTGAGTTTCCACCACATGAACTTTGGGCTCAGCTTCAGACCATAACAGGTGCCTTCTTCACCTCCTGTGATTTTTCTCTGATTTTGGTACCTGCTCAGGATCCCAGAAGACGAATGGCGTATTGCTCTTTGAGACATAAAACCTACCAGCAGGGTCCACATGGGAGGCCTGGGGAAGTGATGGGGAGGTGGACAGCAGGTGGCTGCCAGATCTGCAGCTGGGGCCAGGGAGCCATGGTGTCCCTCACCCCTATGATTCCGCAGAGAGGGAAGGTGAACACCCACCTAGCGATTCACCGAGGGAGCCACTTGGCTGTTGCCCAATCTGCACTTGATGATTGACACTGGGGCACCCGGGGGCTGCCCCTCTGGCTCCTCCTCTGTTCTGGAAGTGTCCCTGCTTTTCTATAGAAGGCTAATTGTTGTGGTTGTAATGAGAAATGAAGGCTGGACAGAGCCAACTGAAGGTCTGTTTCACCTCTTACCTTCTTCCATTCCTGGATGGTGTAGGCTGGTCTTTTCTTTGCAAGGACTCCCTCCTGTTAGCCGTGATCAGGAGGCTTGAGTAGCACTCACACCCCAAGGCCCCCGCGGCCTCTGCGCTCCGCAGCCTGGTGCCACAGCTCATGTGCTCCGTGGCCCTTGCTGGGGCAGATTCCTGTCTACTAATTTCTTCAATTAAACCAAAGTAAATGTAGACCGTTTGTGAGGGAGGGTGGATGAGTTCCAGCAATTGGTGGGTTTTTAAGTAGAGTAATTGGGCCTAGAGCTGTGATTATGGTGACGGAATGTTGAAATTTCAGGATCAAATGGTTTCAGGATGGATCCACAGCAGTTAAGATGTTCTCCTGGAGGCCCTATTCCCACACCACCCTCCAGAGGAACCCACAGCTCCCTCATCCTGCACCACCTCAGGACACAGCTCAGACTGTGTGTGTGTGGAGAGGGTGTGGGGTGGTGTGTGTGGGTTGGTGTGTGTGTGGCGTGTGTGTGTGTGTGTATATGGTACGTGTGTGTGGTGCGTGTGTAAATATGGGGTGTGTGTGGTGTATGTACATGTACGGTGTGTGGTGTGTGTGTAAATATGGGGTGTGTGTGGTGTATGTGTGTATGGTGTGTGGTGTGTAAACACTAGCATTGGTGCTCTGGGCTGGATCAAGGTCTCTTAGGGCAAGTGTCCTGCATTCATCTGTGTGTCCTACTATTTTAAAACGCAGTGTATCGATAGGAAATTTGAGGTGTCATTTGGCAAACAGATCAGGAGACAATTGAAAAGATAGTATGTTACTCACAGATCCCAAGGAGAGGAGGCCCTGCGGTGCTGTGGGGGTCACATGGGAAGCCCCAGGGTCAGCCAGGAGGCAGAGGGAGCAAGGGATTGCGCTGAGCCCGTGTCATGGTCTCCCAGGCAGGCTTGCCTGTAAACGAGGCGGCCAGGTTATAGGCTGGTTGAGATTGTTGGTTGAGTGAGGATGAAGGTTTTGGGGCTGGGTGAGGGTGGGGGCTGTAGGGTGGGTGAGGGTGGAGGTTGTGGGGTGGGTGAGGGTGGAGATTGTAGGGTGGGTGAGGGTGGGGGTTGTAGGGTGGGTGAGGGTGGAGATTGTAGGTTGGATGAGGGTGGGGGTTGTAGGGTGGGTGAGGGTGGAGGCTGTAGGTTGGATGAGGGTGGGGGGTGTAGGGTGGGTGAGGGTGGAGGTTGTAGGTTGGGTGAGGGTGGAGGCTGTAGGGTAGGTGAGGGTGGAGGCTGTAGGTTGGATGAGGGTGGAGCTTGTAGGTTGGGTCAGGGTGGCGATATAGGAATAGCACACGTATGAACTCCAATCACTCGC